>JAGTTF010005406.1:0-25512 GCA_019095985.1 Streblospio benedicti | reverse complement strand
ACAGCATGAAATGTCATCTAGATTTAAATGAGGTCCACATTAATCTGCAGTCTCTTGGCTCCGAGCCATACTGACAGCTCAGCACTCTAGTCTCGTGAAATGATAGAACATTGATTATATTTTGATAACCTGGTAAAATATTTCATATATTGCTATCAGTTATGAACAAAATCACATAAGAAACGTGAGCAGCAAGTAAACTGCCCATAACTGGATCTACGTGAAAACAAAATACATGTTGTAATCCTTTGGAGGCTTAGAGAAAGACTTTTCAGCCAAACACTATGGCATAACTCTTCAAAAAGTTGGATGTGCTAAAATGGCTGATAATGATACTGCAGAAAGTCGGCTTAGCGGAAAATTACAAACGCAAAGACGTCATGGAAATATAACGCAACATACGTCATGAAATTATAGTTTTT
Source organism: Streblospio benedicti (assembly GCA_019095985.1). Lineage (NCBI taxonomy): Eukaryota > Metazoa > Annelida > Polychaeta > Spionida > Spionidae > Streblospio > Streblospio benedicti. Next base: position 25,090 of record JAGTTF010005406.1, on the reverse strand, counting down.
GTCAACGTAGCTGCTTTTTTTTTTTTTTTTTTATTTTGCTTCCTCTAAATACGGATATATAATATGTACTTCTAAGACTATAATTCTCACTTTCAAATGTGGGGTTTGCAGAAACGTTAAACGTGAGTAATGTTTGTGTTGCACGTAAACAAGGCCGCATGGAGCATTTGTTAGAAGTTTGAAAAGAGACAAGTCTCCTGTCATCTTTATCTCGTTCACACGCCACTGTACATGATAATTGTGAAATGGGTAACATTCACGTTGTCAATTATGATTTTTTTGTTTGGGTTGATGTGTAGCCTGCAATTAGTTTGCTGTGTATTTCAAATAGTAGGGCTGTGACGGGTAAGTTTCATGGTATGTTTTGGTACGAAATACAAAAAAAACGGTAACCGAGTTGTCATTTATATAGTAGACCTACACATCAATTTAGAGCAATAAATAATATTAAAATCCATTCATATTTTATAAAATATTACACTTTGCATTTGAATGTGAGTGCGATTTAAGTCACGCCATATTTTGTATTCTTTCTTTCTTTCATTCTTTCTTTAAGCAATAATGATAGTTTAAAAGAGAAAATATCTAGCAGCAAAAGCAGGTGTATCAGTGATACACGGATGTGAAAGTGTAAAGGTGAAACTATTGTATAGTTGTACCAACTAAAAATCCTCTAAGACTGTTAACAACATGGAACTCTTATGCGCTCTTGACTTGACTTGTAAATGCGCAAAAAAAAACAGTTACACAAAGTTAGATATTACACTAGAGACTGTTTCATAAGACCTATTGCTCATATCTGTAGCATGTGATTATCAGCAAAATAGAGATAGTCTGTTTTACTGACCATTTTCGAGCTAAAAAGTAAATGAAAGACACAAACTAAGACCACAGGGAAATCATGGTATTGGTTAAAACACCGTCCTAATGCATGTTAAGTACAGCATCGTATTTACTGAAACAGCCATAGCAGAAGAACTGGAGATGGAGGAGGGGGAGGGAGGAGCGCTTATGACATGTCAGATATTCCCATTTGAGTAGTGAAATGGAGAATGAACAGGTGTGCACGTGTATGTGATCATTGCAAAATGGAAGTTAAAATAAATGTTCTTTCTACCAATTGATCATTTCTCACCTAGTTATTGGGGCAGCGCATTGGGAGCACTGTGGTAATCATTCACACAATCCCTAAAGATATTGCTCAGTCAAAAATAACTGTGATGTGTAAAAACTAGTATCAATAAATCATATGAATTGTCATTAATCCGTAATCACATTAAAAATTATTATTTTACCATTCACGAGATTTTGGAAGTTAGAATATTAGAAAATTGGCCATGCCAGTTTATGTACTAAAATACGAGGTCATGTGAGATGACATAATCGAATGATTTTCGCCAGACATTCCTTAACCCAGATGATTTACGTCGACGTACCATAGTCAAACCTTACGCCGTACTGATACATTGTATGAATATTGTGTGGAATGGAAACTGAAAGTGAACAGCTCTAAAACTAAAGTGCTTGTATTTACTAAGAAAAATATAAAGGAAAGATTTACATGTAATGGTGAAATACTTGAAATAGTAAAAGAGTATAAGTACCTTAGACTTTTATTTTGTAATACAGGGACTTTTTATAAAGCTTGTGTGAAACTTTAAGACCAAGCAAATAGAGCTATGTTTTCTTTGTTAAACAAATGTAAGGCTTTGCATCTACCTGTGAATTTACAAATAGATTTATTTGAAAAATGTGTAACACCCATTCTATTGTATGGATGTGAAATATGGGGTTTTGAAAACATAGATATATTAGAAAAACTAAGAATAAGATTTCTGAAATACATTTTACATGTTAAACAATCAACTAATACAAATATGGTTTTAGGGGAAACAGGCACATTTCCCTTAGAGGTGTTTATAAAATCTAGAATGATTAAATTCTGGTCAACACTGGTGAATAATTCTAATAAGTATTCTTCGTTGATGTACAAAGTAGTATATAATTTGTATCAATCTTGTAATGAAGCAAATAGTATGAATAGATTTAAAAGAAATTTCAAATGGTTCATTAAGATAAAAGAAATATTAGATCTATCAGGATTAAGCCATATATGGTTAGCTCAACAAGTTGGCGATGTTAATATATTTAACAAAATTGTTAAACAAAATATTAAAGACCAGTTTATTCAAACATGGAATAATGGTATTAATGACAGCGAAAAGTGTATTAACTATAGAATGTTCAAAGTTAACTTTAAAATTGAAAACTATTTGGTTAATTTGCCAGCTAAATTTCGTGTAGCCTTGTGTAAATTTAGAACAAGGTCTCATTGTTTACCTATCGAACAAGGAAGGTATAAAAACACAGCAAGAAATGAGAGGTTGTGTAATGAATGTGATATTTTAGGAGATGAGTTCCATTTTATGTTTGAATGTAAAAATGAAATATTATGTAAACTTAGATCAGAGTTAATACCTAAATATTATAGAAGAGCAAATGCTTTTAAATTTCACAATTTGATGGCAACAACAAATAAAAAGGTGATATTTAATGTAGCAAAATATATATATGAGGGTTTTAAGATCTACTGATCTCATGAATTATATGGTACTTTTTACTATAGATATGTACAGTACATTTGTAAAGTACATTTTACTCTATTCAGTATTATTCTTGACTTATTGATTGTCATTGGAGTTTACCTCCTTCAATTTTTATATGAATTTTGGCCAATAGCCTCATTGTTATTAAAAATGTATATGTGTTTTCTCATACATATCTGTACAGATTTTTGAGAATTAATAAATAATTGAAATTCTTCCAAGACTTTAGACTTCAGTACTCGGGTACACGTGTTTCCTAGGCCTAGACGCTACAATAGCTTGGAATATTTTCATTTCTGTGGAATCTGTGGAAAAACGGGCACTTCCAGATACAACAAATGGATGCGGCAAGAAAGTCCGGAGGCTTTACCGTTCCGTTTATGACTGTCGCAGGGGCTTTCGAGACAGAACTACAGTCCACAAACTGCCAAAAGACCCGCTACTGCTCACTGACTGGCTGCATTTTAATAATGCATCACAGCCACCTGAATTCCCGTGTTTCATGCCAAATAATGCAAGCAGGATTTGCTCAAAACATTTCAATCCAGCAAGTTATAAGTTTGTGAAAACCAAACTATCAACAGTTTTGCCTGTCGAGAGAAGATTGAAGCCCGGCGCAGTTCCGACACTGCAACATGGATGAATTAATGTGAGTATAGACGACCCATACCAACATATATTATAATCCTCAAATAAATAATTATTATAGTATACATGTCTTCCATGTCTTCATAATTATATATATATATATATATATATATATATATATATATATATATATATATATATAATATATATATTTGTGTATCTACTCCATAATAACATGCAATCAAAAAGAGATTTATTTTCTTTGATAGCTATACAGTGTGTGAAAAAGAAAAAGGATGCCTCTGTCCAGACATCATGTACTAAACATGATAAACATGATAAAAATGATGCAGCAATACAATGTATGATATATCCGCTACCCCCATTGAATAGTAAAAGTCGCCAATCTTCACAGCTGCCAGGAGAAAGAGAAGTTGGCTCATTTAACCAATTTGGCAGGCGTGCAGTGCATTACAGAGCACCCAGGATTTCAACCAGTGGTTCTCAGCCTATATGTACTAGATTGTGCATACAATCAGTACAAACATTTCTATGGAAAAATCAAGATGCCTCCACAGAAACAACGTCGTCATATGGCGTACAGAAGCCTTGTTATGTGGGCATGGGGCCGCTTGAGAAAAGGCAACCGCGTGAATATGCCATCATGTGTTCTGCGGGCAGTGAGAGAAGCCTATCCAGAAACCAGTGGCTCGTACGAAGGACATCAGCCCCCTCAAAACCCTTGTCACTGAATGCATTAACTATTTCATACCATATCACATATATATTGTTTAGGTTATGCACTTCTGTACTGGTACGTACTACTGGTGCGTACAAGATTCTGTACGCCACACTGTGGCGTATTGCCAGACTACTTTTTGCTCAATATGTTTCAAATATTTTGCCAACATTTTCCTGAGACACATCTCCATGGATACATAGCAGTCTTTTCAAATTTGTAGTTGTTTATTTTGTATAAGTTATTTTAAAAAAATGGAAGCAGATTTTGATCTAGACGATTCAAAATTTGAGACACAAAAATTGAAGAATTGTTGAGAGATCAGGATGAAAGGGAAGAAGGCTGGGATGACGTATTATTGTATTATCTGCTATGCCAGTGATGAAATCAACACCAAGTTCCTCTTCAGTCAGTGGTCCATTTGCAAATGCTCAAATCAGTGGTGGTACATTTCATTTCCATTTTCATAGAACTAACACTAAACTTGAAATGAAATCCCCAGTTCCAAAACGCAGAAGGGCAGTTATTTATGATTCTGATTCAGATTAACAGTCATGTTGTTTTTCTTCCATGTACTATGTAGATCTACTTTTATGTAAATGTATTATCCAGTCAGATATCCAGATACTGTCTGAGTACTAAGTACTTTTTAGTACTACTAATGTCAAAGACTTGATCAATGTAGATCTATAAACTGTTGAAAAATATATCATTGTTAAGCTTGTACCATGCGTGCACTTCATGGGAGCTGTAGAAGGATATCATCAGAGGTTCATTTGACAAAATTCATGAGAAAATATTACAGCATTTACACTCATATCACCTGATCAGTATCCATCAAGTCAGGTGGCCCTGATGAGGAACAGTAAAATGGGTAAAGTGGTGTCCAATCTAGCACAATATTGTGTACATTATTGGGCTTGGACAACCAAGTCTTATGCATGCACCAAGTATTGTAAGTCACTAAAAAATTCAATACTTCAAACCGAAGCGGTTTTGAATCGATGTCTGTGCAATTAACGTTATCTTAAACGTAGTCAGCCATGATCAAACCAAGGCCAGACCATGATTTTGTATGTGTGGAGGTTCGCAGAGATGAAACAAAACTATAGAAATGAATTTGTAGTGTGAAAAAGGACACACGTCTCCTGCGGCGACCCTCCCCCTTGATCTGCCTATGTGTTGCCCATCTGATACTGATTCCTACAGCAGCAGGAACTACATTTATAACATTAATACCGTACCAATAATTGAATGGGGGACCAATGAAACGGGGGACTTATGAGACGAGGGACCAATGAGACGGGGGACCAATGAGACGGGGGACCAAAGAGATGTATCATTTATAACATTAAGCAAATTACTTTATTGTTATTCTACTTCATAAAAATCACAACACATTCTATCCAGTAATCCTAGTATTGGCAGTAATATAGTATTCATGTTGCCAGAAGATCTAATATCTAATATTCATGCTCAAGTAAAAACCTTTTTTTCCAAAGACAAAGATAAAATTTTCGATTGATGAACTCTGTGCATTGAAACTATGGAAACTATTCCACGAATGTATCCATAGCTCGTCCATCCAAAAACACTCATGATTTCAACTAACAAAGTGCTAGATATCGTACATGTGATAGACTAATTCTTATTCAGTACTAGATAAGGTACTGAATTCTGACAAGTGCAAACTCTCTTAGATCTAGACTATACTTACGTCATTGACATGACGAATATGTAGACCCAAGTTCTATTGGTTTACCGGCTTGCCATATTTATGCTACAATGTTGCAGGGGTTATTGAGCAAAAATCGTGGAATTATGTACAGGTAATTTAAACTCATAATCGAACATAAATCAATGGGCTGTCATGTATTTGTGTTTGAAAGAGGTGTATTACTACGGATTTGCTTTTTGATAAATGATTGTCTTTTCCACAATAACGCTAATAAATATTGACTATTTCAGTATATGGGTGATATGGTATGAATATAAAACGTGCTAGTGAATCCGTAACTAGCAGGCCCGTAACCAGCATGTGGCAGGTACGGCTTTTGCCAATGCCCCAAATGCCCCACCTCTTTTTGAGCTATGCCCCACCTCTTTTTTTTTTTTTTTTTTTTTTTTTTTTTTTGAGGAAACAAAAAATCTTCAGATATGCCCTTTTCATTCTTCTCGTCATGAATTACTGCCAACAGCTGCCAATCACAATGCTCACAATTGGTCAGCGAGTCAATGACGTGAATGCATTCTGTGACAATTATCATATTCAATAATTCGTTAAGTTTCAGCTTGAATATACGTATCTCCGAAGGTACCATTTATGAATATCATGTTGGCCAATTTATATACATCACCTGTAATCTACTACTCCAGTATAATATTATGTTTTATATTCTATATTTTACAGCTGACCCTGAAGCTGCTGCACGGAAAAGGCAGTCAATAACTAGCATGTTTAAAACGACAGGTAAGATCTTGGAGATTTAGTAGTCAAAATGAAGATACTGACTCAATTATAAGTATGGACACAGACGAAACTGCACCTCTCAGAACGACCAGAAGAAGTTGTATGATAGTGTCATTGCTTTTGAATGTTGAAATACGGATCATAATAAAATGTTTAAAAATGAAAAGATAATAATAACACTCTTCTTTACTATTGTGAATAAGAATTTGACAGCTTTACAAAAATATCCTTTGCCACACCGCTTTCAAGCCCTTGGTTATGATTCTGATCCAGTAAAAGCATGGACGTACAGGTAAGATCTTGGTGACTTAAGTAGTCAAAATGAAGATACTGACTCAATTATAAGTATGGACACAGAGGAAACTGCACCTCTCAGAATGACCAGAACAGTGTTGATTCTAGGATTTTCTAAAATGGGGCCAAATGGCCCATTGTCCTAAAAAATGTGTGCCAACAGCACAAAAAAACGAGCCATTTTTTTATCGTAAACTCTCAAGATTAATGATATGATATTTGACGTTTAAATGTGATATTTTAGTCACTATCATATATTTTCATTTATTTTAATGAAAATTAGTTAGTGCACATTGAGGCTTGGATCTGACAGATCCTATTGACCGAAAGGCTTGGAAGGGACAGTTAAGATGTAGAATGGGCATAGCATGTACAGAGCTTTCATCACTTTTCTAAGAAATTGTTACGTTTCACGAATTTCAGAGAATTCACACATTCAATGTTTGTTAAACGTTAGTTGTTAGTTACGTTTACACTTTATACAGTGATCAGTCTCAGAGAAAGATTATTATTAATCAACTGATTAAATCATGGATATCAACACAAATGAAGAGAAGATGAATGGTAGATATAAAATAACTATATTTCTTCAAGAAAACAGAATTCAGAAAATATTTTTACTTGCTAATAAGCTGTCAGCATAACATTTAGTTCCATTTTTTTTAAAGAAATCCTGTCATAAGCTCACTGTCGATATGTTTAGTAACAATAATTAGAAAAAAGGTTTTCCTGTTAAGATATGCACTGGTAAAAATATTGCTATTTTTTGAAGATGTTTCCAAAGAGTCCATCAGGGCCAAACGTTTGGAAATTATGGGAACAATAAAGATTTTTGGGCTTCCCGCTCTATCACTGGGGAGCAGCATCAGCCCTGCATCAAAGATCATTGGTATTGAATGACTTAGCCTTCATTATCATTTACTAAATTGTGGTAAAAATACTAAATAGAAACTTATTTCAATAATATAGACATTATTTTAGCTAATGATTTATTTTACTAAAATATTTTGTGCCATGGACACATCCTCAGCTCAAATGAAACAATTATAATATGCAAAATAAGTACAAACTATGGTAGTACTATATTGTACAACAACATTTATGTTTACAGTACAATTTTAATAAGTTAATGAATTATTTACAATAAAATAGGCAAAGTGTATCATGAATTATAGAAGCACATCACGAACAAGATGAGAAAAATAAATTAAATAAAAATGGTGTCCTAACATCATCAGTTAAGACATCACTAGTTTTGTACTAGACCTAAAAAAAAGCTAGCTCCAGCCCACTTACTCACGATTGCTCTTCGATAGCATTGATGTTTAATATGTTGAAACCAATATATAGGTTTGAAAAGTTGCAGAGTATACAGTAATGTCTCTACATTATATTAGGCGAGTGAGGTGAAGGGGGAATACAGTTATAAAAAGTAGGCTGTGTGGGGATGTGCGGTCTCAACCACTCTGATATACGTTGTTCCTTGCCACGCTAATAGCTGTCCATTTATGTTTAGATCTGGACAAAAAAGAGGTGATGGTAGAGAAAAAAGAGGATATTGCAGCAGAAAAGACAGAGAAGGACGAGATTATAGATGAGGTGCCTATTGACGCCGGCGGCTGCTGCTCGTCTGATGACGCCGTCGCTTCCACTTCCCAGCAACGCCCCGGTCAGTACACTTTGGATAATGTCAATCATTTTTTACTTAAATGCAGTTTATGCTTATTTTTCTGTAAATGTATATACATGGATACTTTTCATAAGTGATTAAACGCAAACTAACAACAATCAAATGTGATACGTTGGTTTTAAGAAGACTGGAACAATATAGATGAATAATATATGAATATCACCACACACACACTTTACCTAAATTTGGTTAAAACCTGTAGAACCCACCGTCTCTAACATTACTACCAATGTTCTGCGTCACTCCTATAAATGCACCCCAGATTTCAAGCCACCGCCACCCAACCCCACACACATCGAACAAAAATGAAAAATATAATGTTGAATTTTTAAGCCCCCTACCCCTAGTAAACATTATTGCGTTAAGACTATAAATAAACTGTACCCCTAATATACAGAAAGGCTGAATATCAAAACAAATAAAGAAAGACTTATCTCGTCCAGAAACTAATGAAGGCATGGGAGGAACTAGAAATTTGATGATATTAGTTCCATCTGCAAAAGAGAAAATTTGAAAACTACCAATTCATGATTGGCCAGAAAAGAAGGTTTATTGTGCACCATCAACACACCATATTTTTTACAAATAAAAGAGAAAAAAAAGGCTGATGGAGAAAATGAATTACTTTTAACAGACGGTGACTCACAGATTGTAACTGTAAGACCAAAGTTCTACATAGCTTCATGTGGCACTGTTTGGGCAAATGAAACATTGCATTTGCGATACAAGTTTCCACATTTGTCTGAAGTTCAACTAAATGATTCCCACAATTTAAGTGATGGGGTGTATTCATTGTTGAAAGATTCATTGTTCTTGTTCATAGATATGACTAATGATACTGCCATAGGAAGGATATCCTCAAGTGATGCATGTATATATATATAGTGGATATGAATTGAAAACGATTGATCATCTTACAAAAATAATTGAAGAGTATTCTAAACATATTGAGAAACATGAAATTAATAAAGAATACATTCCGGATATTACAATAGAGCAAATCAAAGATCAGCTTACATTACTTCGAGAAAGAATACATATTGATGATATTCTTGAAATCAAAGCTATGTTCTTTTGTCACAATGTTTGGAGGAGGGGGACTATCAATTTTTTCACAGATAAAGTACATCTATTTTTTAGAGATTCTTTGTTTTTGCTATAGATTTTGGTACTTTATGTTTTTGTCAGGATTTGTTGAAAGATATTTCAATTTTATCAAATGTCAACCCTAAACAAATTCATATATCACATTTGCTTATTCACATAATATATGTGGCTTTAATGTTTTGTTTCCAGTTATTATGAGACAGTAGAGCTTACTTTTGGAGATGGCACAAGTGCCACTGTATGTAAAAACTGATGGATGGTGGTAAGTGATAACCAGAGCTTCCTCTTGTCTTTCTTTAATAGAATTTATATGCAGTGGCTATGTTTGATTTTATTTGGTGAATTTGATACAAGCTAAAAAATGCCTATTTTGTTACAATGAAATTATAATAAAATATCAATATTTTTACAGCATATCTTTTGTTTGTGGGTATTGTGTGATATTGGAATTTCAGTTTTTGATAATTTTTTCTTCTAGATGCAGAATTGTTGGAACGCATTCGAATTAAGAACCTGTTTGAGTCAGCATTGAATGACACTGATATGGAAGCTTCATTAACTCCATCGCAATCTACCTCGCCTTCGCCTACCTCGCCTTCCTGCATCAGTTTCATTAGCCCCAACAGGTAAATAAACCAAAACTGTGCATAAAAAGGCAAAGTCCTCTCTACTTTAAAGATTAGAATTAATTAAATCAATATTTTGTAGCTTATACTTTACCCCATGTCATGCTAAAATAAGAGGAATAACAGTAAATAAAGATTTTTGAAGAATAATTATGAATTTTGACGTCGAGATGCTGATGTGGACCACAACCCTAAAATGCTCCTTTGGGACATTGGGAGTACAGAAATCCACGAGGGTTGTCAGCCATGTTGTTGAGATTCTGTTCCCTCTCCAGAAATATAGAAATGAAACAGTCATTATGTAAGCCTTCCTTTTTCTTTTTTTATTCAGGAAATGGAAAGCCAATGTACTGAGGGGAGGAGCATACAGCTCTTCTGCTCAACAAACATCTAACAATGGATGAAATGTTCGCAACCAGTAAAAAGGCACATAAAACATTGTGGGGACAGATCACAAAAGAAATGAATGAGGCCGGCTGTGATTGTACTGATGTCCAGTGTATCAATAAATTTAAACAATTAAAGAGAGACTGGAGGGAAACCGTAGGCCATAACAAATCAACTGGCAGGGACAGAAAAAAATTCAAATTTGAAAAGCAGTTTGACGAGGTATATGGAATGAAGGCGTCAACTAAGCTAAAACACACAATGTCCAGTTTTTCAATGTGTGCAGAACCTGATTTTGAGGAACACGAGGAATCATTTGGTGATACCAGCATCAACACATCAGAAGATAAAGTTGAAGATTTTTGTAAAGAAGTGAGCGCTGTCTTTTTAGTTTTAAGTATGTCTGATAGATGGCACCTATGGACTGTGACGCTGAGGCGTCTTACTCTGTTTTAGTTTTGTGAATGTCTCATAGATGGCGCCAACAGGACGGTGATGCTGTGTCTTACCGTATAATAGGTCTCAAAGTGCAATAGTTTTTGGGGGATATGTTTATGATCGATCATTTATAATTTGGAATATATAATTTTCAATGTATTCTTCCTCTGTAGATGTAGGTTTGAGGTTTAAAATGTAGTAGAAGTTATATATTATTTTTTTGGGAACAGTTTGCGATGTGTATTTATTGTTAATTTTTTATTGATATTCTAAGGGCTAAGTTCATATGTTTACAGTATTGCTGGAAGTTAATAAAGTTGTGTTTTTTTGCCATGTACACTTGAAAGACGCTATGAGATAGATATTCTGTAAAATTGCTATGATAGTTTGAGTACCGCAGGTATGTTCATAGAATTGATATAGATATAGGTTTATAGAATTGTTATACATTAATTTCATTTGAATAGTTGAACTGTGTACCTCTAAAATTTGATGTAAATTCATAGCGTGTGTTGTAAATTCTTGATGGGTCTGTAAATTGTGCTTTAGCCTCCCAAAGGTTTGACTTTCTTTGGTAGATATTGTTTGCATGTATTCGTAATTTGTAAGTGTATGTATTTTTTTAAGAATCTGAATAAATTCATCTCTGCTACTAGTTTCACTTCACTGTTGTATTTTACAGTAAGTCACATTGGTTTTCTTGATGGATGTTAATCTTATAAACTTTGATACACATTTGGTTTATATCCAAATATTTCTTATGCCAGTATATCAGCCTTTGATGAAAGGTAAGAAGGTAAATGATGGGAGAACACAATCTCATGGTTGTTTACTCATAAACACAAAATTTCATACAGTTGAGACTATTTTGTATTGTCAAGAGCAGGACTACCATGAATGTGTTGAGGTATCATGGTTAACAAAAAACTCTAATCATAAATGCTATTACTTTTCTAAAAAAAAATTTTTTTATTTGAGTATTGTTACATTGTTACTTTTCCAGCAGCTTTAAAATGTATTCTCAGATAGAATAAACAGCACCAACTAATGTTCGTGTATTAGGGGACTGTAATTATATTCTTTGTTTGACAGATGCGCCGATGAATCAGCATAACCCCCGATAAAAAAATAAAACTGACATACATGTTTTTTTATTAAATTCACGCTGATGAAGCAACAAATCACGCTTTTTTTCATCACGATATCGGCCGGTGAACCTAATTCCACAAGGTGGCAGAGCTGCCAAGTATTCCGAACTTTCGGAATCATCCTGCACCAGTGAGCGACAAGATGTCATATGCAGGTAAGTCGATCAAATGCAGAAATAAGTATTTCAGTTTACAGTGGAAATTTTGTAGAAGTATTAATTTTATTAAATGTCTGCAAGATTTTTTTTCTATGTATGAATTCATAAATAACAAACAGAGACCTATTTAATGCCCCCAGATTATTTTGACATGCACGAAACATATAGAAGCTGTTCTTGCATTTCAAAAACATAATACATAAACAATACATGATACTGAAATTAATACCCACATATCTGAAATGGCACCATTGCACCACTCATTAATGTACATATCTAAAAGAAACATTATGAATTAAATGAAAATAATCTTGTCAAATGATAGAAGTTATCATAAACTCTATACTCTATCAAGTCCACTATGGTATCCCACGCCCATTGAGAGCTACATTAGCCTGCACATGAGAATATAGATGGATGCTCATTTATATCTACTAGATTCTAGTGATAGACTTCATTTCAAGTGTGACAATGGAAAGTTATGGAATAATTTATATGCTATATGTTTCCAATAACAAAGATCAAAACAACACACTAGATATTAGCATGTATTGATTGAGAATTTCATGATGATTGGATTATTATTGTCAACTAATTGGGTGCTTAATCTCTAAATATTTTAATTTAATTTTCTTCAAATAATATGGTTTTTCTGTATAGAATTTCCTGTGAAGGTCAATAAAGATCAAACAAAAATAGAAACAACTTTGTTTCATATCACATTTGATTTAATACTTCTGGATAAGCAATGGGCCTAACATTGGGAGTGCTGTAATTATATTCTTTGTTAAGGCCCACGGGCCTATGAACAGAGACTTAGCATGTTTCAAGACAGAAATTTACATTTTTTTAAATCTAAAATCGCCCGAGGAAGATGCGTATGAATTTTTTGGTAGTCGATTTTGGTTTCACACACCAAGGCCATTAGCCTGAACATATTTTTTGAATTCCAAATCTAATATTGTTTAGAAAACTATACATTTGAATTTCTGAGCATGCCAAAAAGTCCATGTCATGAATTTTATTCTTTTTTAAGTAAGTTTTTTGATTTTCCGATGAGCATTGGTAACAGATTATTTATATGCTACTAACAATTACATATTCCGAAATTTGAGAACCACAATTGATACCATCAAGGTGTTTGACACAAAGAAATGCATCAAAATGCATACAGCTGAGCGATATTGAATGCCGATGTGTACCATGGTTTGTTGTGTCTGTCGTTATGGATCTTAGACATATACACCAAAGGAAAGTTACTTTTGAAATAATATGTATTGTGTGTTGGAGGTGGGACGCTCATTGTGTGCATTAAGGCTCTGGGCCTTATCAAATCAAACATAACCCAAGAACAAAATAGCGATTTTTTCGAATATAGGACATGTGCCTTTAACAGGATACGTAATACTTCTGGATAAGCAATCACTTAGGTCAAAGTACTGTAATTATATTCTTTGTTTGACAGATGCGCCGATGAATCAGCATAACCCCCGATAAAAAAATAAAGCTGACATACATGGTTTTTTATTAAATTCAAGCCGATGAAGCAACAAATCACGTTTTTTCATCACGATATCGGCCGGTGAACCTAATTCCACAAGGTGGCAGAGTTGCCAAGTATTCTGAACTTTCGGAATCATCCTACTCATTAGTTACTGGTCCAAATCTAATCTGGATTGCAACGAACTGCTGTAAATTGATGCAATATTGCGAATAGTTTCAAATTAACCTTTTATAATATTATTGATAATGTCAACAAAGGCAGAAGGACGTGCTGTAAGTCCTGTAGCGGCGAAACAAGTTGCTCAAAATTGGAAACAAATCCAAAAAGTACAAGACATACCAATTAGTCAACGATGGAAGGAGATAAAGACATATGTAGCCGAGACAAAAAGGGAGGAAAAGATTCGCCTGAAGATTGCAATGTGGTAAGGTCATAGTGTGCATTTTTTTTCACTTTGAATTTACTACCATCCATTTGTTTCTATCCAAGATTTAACAGTATATGTAAAGATGTGTTACAATGTAAAAAAAATAAGAGTTGTCAAATACTGGAACTCTCTTCCAGAGGAGGTTGCAGACTCGACAAACACTGGGAGCACCAAGATATTCTATACAATGACTTTAAAGCAGAAATATCATTTGCGGGAGGGGAAGTTCCTACTAAACCAGAAATGTTAGAAACAGAAGTGTCCAGCATAATGGAACCTCAGGATTCAGATATTTCAGCCACTGGGAGCTTAGTGACGGCTGATCAGGCCATGACGAAGGAAAATGAGCATGTATTACAAAGAGAGAATCAAGAACATAGAGACAGTGAGTTACTTAAGAAGTGTATTTGAGAAGCAAATTTTGTTGAAACAATATTATGTGAAATTTTATAATCAAGTTGTTTATGATCAAGTTGTGGCCCCTATTCTCCATCCCATTTGAGCAGTATAACCTGGTGGGCCATGCATGATGAAAAAGCTGGCTCCCCACAAGATTTTCAGAGTTCAAATTTTAGCAAGCATAAATGCTAATTCCTCCCTATTGAAAATTTAGAATAGCTTGTTACCTTCAAAAGCAATAGCCAACTTTAGAATGTAGGTCTAATGCGGCCATTCAAAGTATCATAACTACCTCACTTCAATGAGAACATGTTTATGGATCTAGAAACTATCAAAAAATGCAGAAGTTTAAAAATAGTAAAATTTTAACTCTCACTGTGAGAATGCGGTCAATTGGTTTCAATATTTACTACTTTGCTGTACTCTTAGATAAAAGAATAAATTATCAACTTTAACCGTAGTTTTACATTAGCAATGAGTAATATTTGAAGACAGAATTGGAACGCATATGTGTAGACATTGTTTGAAAATTATCATTGCATGCTAAGAAAACATAAGCAACACCTTCAACCCAGATGACAATTTTTCTTCCTGATTATATTAGGCAAATGTGATTCATCAAATATGTCTGAGGAAAGTTACTCAGTGTGCAGAAAATATACAGAATACGTCAGATGACAATTTTCTTAACCCACTCAAGTTGATGGCAATGGTTGTGCAATCAAATGGATTAAACACATTTTCACCAACTTCATATTGTGCATATACTTTTGCAAACATTGTGTGACTGAAATCTTTCAAAAACTTAGTTGATGGTAGCTGGAGTGAGTGGAGTGGAGTCCCTGGAGCAGACTGTGATCTGGCTCCGGACTGGAAAAGAGTTAAAAAGAGAAATCAGGACATATATGTTGATGATCAGCAATGGTTTAGGGATGTTTGCTCAACACCCACCACCATAGGAAAATGGAGGCAAATAAAAGAGATGCGTAAGTGGTGAAAAGACAGAAACAATTTTCAGCAATGTTGGAATCAGTAGGAGGCTCAAACATTGAATATATGTTTTAAGGTCAATTTAGCATGTTCATAAGTGGAATAGGAGGCTCAGTGAATATATGTTGCAAGACAGAAACTCAGCAATGTGGACCAGTAGGAGGCTCAGGTGAATATATGTTTTAAGGTGCATGTTCATAAGTGTATTGCGCTTCACTGTAAATTGGCCTCTCATGATCCCAATATTCTTACATAGCCTTATATGTATTAGACACACCGATTAATTTGTGTTTTTGCAAATTGGTATTTATAGTGAAGCTAGGATAAGACCATTAGCAATGAGTAATATTTGAAGACAGAATTGGAATGCATATGTGTAGACAATGTTTGAAAATTATCATTGCATGCTAAGAAAACATAAGCAACACCTTCAACCCAGATGACAATTGTCAGGGCATTTCAATCGTTTAAGAAATTAATGTTGTAAAGTGATTTTATTGGTGCCATTTTATTGAAGTAAAACGCATAAAAAGCATAATGACAAAATGAAATGCCAGGATGGGTTAAATAAAGAAAATACAGATTGTTAAACAAAAACCATAGTGCAACAAAGCAAAGATGGTGGATTAAAGAAATACTACAAATGTATAACAAAAGCAAGATGGAAAAATTGCAACATAAAATCATGCAAGAGAAAAGATGTATATCAGCGTTCTGCGCGGTCGCGAGGACATCCGCGAGTTGACCGCGGTTATCATTATTATTATTATATTCTCATCAGTAGTCAAGAGCTACTTAATATGTTTTAAGCACATTTTACATAATGAACCAATGTCATCATCTCACTATTACATTGCAAGTCTGATAGTTTGCACTGTTCAAGAAAGCTAAAGGAATGATTTTCATTTCATTTTTGAACTACCCGGTAAATTGTGATATTTATTTTAATTTTTTAACTTGTTTGAGCTGCCCATTGCTATGTAATGCATATATTCACAAGCAAAGGTTTTACAAATCATACAGGGGTAGCAAACCTCAATAGAATATGATTGTTTGCCTAAGAAGAGAGTACAGCACCAGTGCAAAACCCAACCTTAGTACGGTAAGCTTCTTTCTGCTGTATATAAAGTCATTCAAACTAGAATTCTGATGATGTAGGTTGATGATACCATATTTCAATCTTCTTTTGATGGGAAGGAAGTTAGTATGGTAGGTGCAGAGATTTTGATAATATATGTAAAATAAATATGCAATATTCAAGTTAATGAGCATACATGTTTGCAGACGGAAATATTTGCAGTTTAACGTCAAAAGCCGCAAAAAACAAACTTAGAATATAAATAGTTTACACCATATTAGCTTCCTTATACTGTATTTACAAGACCTAAATTATAAAAAAAATATTCAGTTAATTTTATTGTTTGTAAATAGGTGGTTGTTTTTTCTGTGACTATGTGATGGATATGATTGTTGCGAATGAAGAAACCGTAATGTTAATTGTGTTCTACAATTGTTACTTGAAATGTAAATGTGAACAAATATAAGGAAAGAAATAAACAAATTCAATGCAAAAAAAAAGAAAAAAGAAAGCTATTTGTGTAGATGAATCTCTTTGCTATAATTGATCAATTATACATACTACAAATTGTGGAAGAAAAAAACAAAGATGAATTGTATTCAATGATTATTGCACTTGCACTGTCAACATACAAATACTTCAATAATACAATTATAATTTATTGCTGAAAACTGACCATCTTTGTATCAGAGTTTTCAACAAAACTGTATTTTACAAATGGTTTTTGTTTAAAAAATATATTTATAGCAGGTATGAAAAATAGCTGTATTACAACATTTTTAAATAAATATCCGTAAAGAAATGAAATTTGAACAATTTGCCATTTGTTTGTACTTTGTCCCATAAAAGAGTAAGCCTCTGCACCACTTCCGCAAGATCTTGGCTAGGACCATTTGGTGTGATCCAGAACATTCCACCAAGTGCCTGTGGTAATATCCACAGACTGATTCGTCACATATAGGTGTAAGATTGTGATTGTCAACCACAGGACAAAATTATGCAAGTTAAAACCGGTAATATGGACTTCCTAAATTATAGAACTTGTGTCTTGAAAAAATTACATCTGCAAGTAAGCTTTTTTCCATTTTGCATTATGTATATATCACAGTGACTGTCCAAATGTCATAAACTGTAAAGTCACTACATGTGTACATTATTTATTATGGTAAGTCTGGGCTTATCTAAACAAAATTAAATTGTCAATACAACAATTGTCAACACAAGTTGTGTAAATGATCTGATTAAAGACTATTTGCAAGATTGTGTTTTGATGATGATCTTGGACAGATTATTTATATCACAACACGATGAGGTAGATTATATTGATCATCTGTTTAAACTCACCAGACCAGAGATTATGATAATATCATGGTTTCGTGATGGATCCAGCTAAAATGTAACGGTGATATATTAATTATGACAACATTGTGTGCATAGTCTATTTGTAAATCATAGTGAACATACTGAATATGAAAGAAGGAGGTTTTATATAGAAGTTAAGGGGACTGTAATTATATTCTTTGTTTCACAGATCCGCCGATGAATCAGCATAAGCCCCGATAAAAAAATAAAACTGACATACATGTTTTTTATTATTAAATTCACGCCAATGAAGCAACAAATCACGTTTTTTCATCACGATATCAGCCGGTGAACCTAATTCCACAAGGTGGCAGAGGTGAACCAAAGTATTCCGACAACTTTCGAATCATCCTGCACCAATGAAGCGACAAATCGTCATATGCATCCTGCCCACCTGCTTGGCAGACAAGATGTCATATCAGACAGGTAAAGTCGATCAAATGCAGAAATAAGTATATTTCAGTTTACAGTGGAAACTTTGTAGAAGTATTAATTTTATTAAATGTCTGCAAGATTCTTTTTCTATGTATGAATTCATAAATAACAAACAGAGACCTATTTAATGCCCCCAGATGGTATCCCACGCCCATTGAGAGCTACATTAAAATACACCCAGAGTAACCATCGTCACAAGTATAAGTAACCATCGTCATTCCATAAAACTTTTAACAGCCTCATACTCAATGGGTAATCTTTTACTGAAGTTTATAATAGATTGTATGTGTGCTAGAATATGTTCTTCAAATGTAGTAATAGTAATATTGACTTATCATGAGGATTAGGCTCCACAATATCCATTTGAATCTCTGAATCGAGAGCAGTGACCTATTTAAATGACGATGGTTATTGGGAGTAACTATCGTCGGGTTTCATAAAGTGCAAATGTCACCATGGAAAACTCTTCAATATCCTCCTGTAACTACTGCTGATGTTCAATATCCCATTGTTGAGCAGCCAACATCAACTTCAGCTCCACCTCAGATTTTGCCATCTCCAGATAGGGACAAATCTGTCAAACCTGTTCAGCCAAAAACAAACCCTGTAGTTCCTCAGTCAGGAATTAAACCTCTCACTATGGGAGGCCAATCATCAAACCAGCAAGATATCAGGACACTTAATTGTGCGATTTTGCAAGAATTAGGTGTATGCAAAATTTTGTAGACTAAGAGTTTAGAGTTTCTGTCAGAGTTACTGTTAGAGTTAAGAATCACTGTTAGAATTACTCAGTTTAGACTGTTGAACAGTTTAGATGTTTGAAAGTTAGTTTGAAATCTTGTATTATCCTGTAAAATGTTAAACATTTTAGCCAGAAAGGGGGATGTAATGGTACTTACATCGAACGTTGGCTCATCAATAAATTATGTATGCTCTAGTACTGGGTCAAGAGACAATAAATGATTAAATGATCGAACATGGCGTGTGGAGTTTTAAAACAAATGTGATTTTTACAAAAATTGTTTTTGAACAAATAGGTGGGTGTTTTCAAGTGTGGCAATAAAGAGCACCTTAAGGAAAGGTAAGATTTTATGGATTATGTCATTTTAATATAGTTTGAACTGTTTCTTTTGCAGATAGGTCGTCTATTTAGGTTTTTTTTCTGCATAGTAAATTAATATATAATTTGTTTCATTTGCATTCACCCTGAATATAAAGGGCACAATATATTGCACAAAACTTGCATTTGTGCTCTTGATAGTTGCTCTTGTTTAATGCCAAAAGGGGTTATCTATCAGCAGATGCTCGACATATAAATTTTTTGCCTGAAAATCCCTGGAATTTATGCGCGTCGACCATACAGCGAAAACTAGTGGACGCGGCCTTTAAGGCTGGTGCTGATTGATACCTTGCTGGCAGCGTATATATGTTACATCATTGTTATAATACAACATTGTATAGAAACTTTGATAAAAACAAAGTGTTTAAAGGAAAAGAAACTGTATTGTTACTACTTATATTTCACACATGTTTATTTTATATTCTGTGTTGTAAAGTGATTTTATTGGTGCCATTTTATTGAAGTAAAAAGCATAAAAAGCATAATGACAAAATGAAATGCCAGGATGGGTTAAATAAAGAAAATACAGATTGTTAAACAAAAACCATAGTGCAACAAAGCAAAGATGGTGGATTAAAGAAATACTACAAATGTATAACAAAAGCAAGATGGAAAAATTGCAACATAAAATCATGCAAGAGAAAATATGTATATCAGCGTTCTGCGCTGGTCGCGAGGACATCAGCGAGTTGACCGCGGTTATCATTATTATTATTATATTCTCATCAGTAGTCAAGAGCTACTTTATATGTTTTAAGCACATTTTACATAATGAACCAATGTCATCATCTCACTATTACATTGCAAGTCTGATAGTTTGCACTGTTCAAGAAAGCTATTTGTGTAGATGAATCTCTTTGCTATAATTGCTATAATTGATTTATTATGGTAAGTCTGGGCTTATCTAAACAAAATTAAATTGTCAATACAACAATTGTCAACACAAGTTGTGTAAATGATCTGATTAAAGACTATTTGTGTAACTATTATACATATAGAATAGTTAAAAAATAAAAATAAAAAATCCGCGGACAGTCCGCGGGTATCCGCATCATTGCTGTTGCCGTCGCTGGGCGGATGTGGTCAAATTCTTGCAGTCGCGGGGTGGAAACAACTTTGTTCCATATCACATTTGATTTAATACTTCTGGATAAGCAATCACTGAGGTCAAATTTATTGGTTTACACACAGGTAAATGTATGAATATTGGTATACACACAATAAGCAGCTGAACATGTTTTTTGAATTCCATAATATAAGAAAATATATAGCGCCAAAAAGCAAGATTGTGTTTTGATGATGATCTTGGACAGATTATTTATATCACAACATGATGAGGTAGATTATATTGATCATCTGTTTAAACTCACCAGACCAGAGATTGTGATAATATCATGGTTTTGTGATGGATCCAGCAAAAATGTAACGGTGATATATTAATTATGACGACATTGTGTGCATAGTCTATTTGTAAATCATAGTGAACATAAGGAATATGGAAGAAGGATGTTTTATATAGAAATTAAGGGGACTGTAATTATATTCTTTGTTTGACAGATGCGCCGATGAATCAGCATAAGCCCCGATAAAAAAATAAAACTGACATACATGTTTTTTATTATTAAATTCACGCCAATGAAGCAACAAATCACGTTTTTTCATCACGATATCAGCCGGTGAACCTAATTCCACAAGGTGGCAGAGGTGCCAAGTATTCCGAACTTTCGGAATCATCCTGCACGAGTGAGCGACAAGACGTCATATGCAACTGCCCACCTGCTTGGCGTGGTGAACGCTGTCAGACAGGTAAGTCGATCAAATGCAGAAATAAGTATATTTCAGTTTACAGTGGAAACTTTGTAGAAGTATTAATTTTATTAAATGTCTGCAAGATTCTTTTTCTATGTATGAATTCATAAATAACAAACAGAGACCTATTTAATGCCCCCAGATGGTATCCCACGCCCATTGAGAGCTACATTAAAATACACCCAGAGTAACCATCGTCACAAGTATAAGTAACCATCGTCATTCCATAAAACTTTTAACAGCCTCATACTCAATGGGTAATCTTTTACTGAAGTTTATAATAGATTGTATGTGTGCTAGAATATGTTCTTCAAATGTAGTAATACTAGTAATATTGACTTATCATGAGGATTAGGCTCCACAATATCCATTTGAATCTCTGAATCGAGAGCAGTGACCTATTTAAATGATGATGGTTATTGGGCGTAACCATTGTTGGATTTCATAAAGTGCAAATGTCATCAAGGAAAACTCTTCAATATCCTCCTGTAACTACTGCTGATGTCCAATATCCCATTGTTGAGCAGCCAACATCAACTTAAGCTCCACCTCAGATTTTGCCATCTCAAGATAGGGACAAATCTGTCAAACCTGTTCAGCCAAAGACAAACCCTGAAGATCCTCAGTCAGGAATTAAACCTCTCATTATGGGAGGCCAATCATCAAACCAGCAAGATATCAGGACACTTAATTGTGCGATTTTGCAAGAATTAGGTCGTTTGCAAAATTTTGTAGACTGAGTTTAGAGTTACTGTTAGAGTTACTGTTAGAGTTACTGTTAGAGTTACTGTTAGAATTAAGAATTACTGTTAGAATTACTCAGTTTAGACTGTTGAACAGTTTAGTTGTTTGAAAATTAGTTTGAAATCTTGTATTATCCTGTAAAATGTTAAACATTTTAGCCAGAAAGGGGGATGTAATGGTACTTACATCGAACGTTGGCTCATCAATAAATTACGTACGCTGTAGTACTGGGTCAAGTGACAATTGTAGGTGGGTTTTTCAAGTGTGGCAATAAAGAGCACCTTAAGGAAAGGTAAGATTTTATGGATTATGTCATTTTGATATAGTTTGAACTGTGTTTCTTTTGCAGATAGGTCGTCTATTTAGGTTTTTTCTGCATAGTAAATTAATATATAATTTGTTTCATTTGCATTCACCCTGAATATAAAGGGCACAATATATTGCACAAAACTTGCATTTGTGCTCTTGAGGACTTCCCAATTTCAATGAATTATGTCAACATATGCATAATGCATCAAGTAAAATTGACCTCCATTTGAACTGGCTTAGGCGCTAATCAATATTCATCAACCACCTGCGTCGTCATGGAAACTACACTTTCGTCTCAATGGCGCTATTTAAATATGCATAGCTGTTAGTGCCAGAAAATCAATCGTAACTGTCTCAGTTTTACTGTTACATAAAAATATGATACACCAGTGAAATCGGCATTAAAATGTGCTTTAAATACATAACATACATTGTCTAATATGTGTGCTTGTTACTGGATAATTTGAAATCAAAATTCATTAGGGTGAGTTTTCAGTGTCATATCCATATTACATTCGTTTTCATGTGATTTCCCGCTAGTTTTATGAATATTCATTAGGATGAGGAGTTACAGAAAATTGACAGATCACAAGTTTCCCCCCGAAATAGCGAGAGAATCGCACTGATTGGCTAGATTTCCAGGTTACAATTGGGGTTTTCATAGAGGCTGGTGTGCCACCAGCCGATATTACATAGTGTTTGCATTTGATTTAGCTTCAAAACATTTTCTATTCAAGAATGAACAAACAAGTATTTTGATAAGAACCTTTTTGCCAAGTAATACGTTAATAAATCAAGAACACACAAATTCAAACACAAATGGTGCCAAAGTTGACTTGGCATTAGAAACACCAAAAAAAGAGTTAAGATCTTACAAGACTAAAATTAAAAAGAACGAAGATAAAAGAAAGTTGACTGCCGAGCAAAATAAATCTGCTAAGGATATTATTGGTAAGTGGATTTAATCTCATAAAGTTCATTTGGATACATTATCTTTGGTGCTGGATGTTATTTTGTATCAATTAATATGGGTCACAAATTTGAATTGTTGCCACCTGAAATAATGTGTAAGGGAAGTGGAAGACATGGAGAAAAGTTTCATGGTTATTGCTCAATAATGATCACTGTTTACACTGGACGAATCCTACAAGATTGATGCTCTTCTTGCAATGCAAAATACAATTTAATAGTTGAATTATTTTAGTGAGAATCATGGCTGAAAAGCCCCTAATCTTTTCATACCAATTGAAAAATGCTACAACATAACCATCTAGAAGCTAGCTACATGTATTTTACATGTGTTTTATTTTTTGTAACACAAAGGTTAATCTTATGCTATACCACGGCCTGATTGTGATGCAATATGTTTTTTAACAAATATGTATTACTCTTTTTATACTGCAATGGTCTAATATTCTTAATCATTTTACATTTGATTTTGGTTTGAAAAGGAGTGTAACTCGAAAATATTAACATTAAATCTTTTTATAAAGTAATTGTGAATTTTAAGACTCTTTTAGAATAATTTTGGGACTAAATACAACAGTAGAAAAGAAACTAAATGAACTTGCTATGGAACAAGCTACTGTGCACCAAATAAATAACATTTTTGATGGCTCTACCATTACTTTCTGTGAATTATCATTTCTTTCTGGTTAATTTTGTAGTTACGAGCTTCGATCACGTAGCTATTTTGCTTCATGTAACCATGGAAGATTAGGATAAAATTTGTATTTGCTTAAACATATAATGAATTTGTTTTTTATTTTAGCCACGGTTGCTTTAAGTGTGGAGGCAGCTATCATTGGTTTGAGGCCTGTCCTCACAAACTCCTTGGTGTGTTTATACTTTTAACATATTCATTTATTTTTAGATCGTTTATTTTATAAATTACTTTTTGACTTAATACAGCTAGACAAGTATAAAATATGCAAAGTGAAGCAGTGAACATTTCCATATTTTGGAGCGATTCTGAAATTTGACACTGATTGCAAAGATACAGATAAAATCAGTGTTATTTCAATATTCAATAAAAATGACCATATAACCATTGCTATATGTCTGCAGCCTCCATTAATAGGACGAATGTCACTCCTATTCATTCAGGCTGTGGACAAATATGTCCAAATCAGTATGTTGTACACCGGAGCACGATAGATGCACACGGGTCCTCTAAACAGGCATTCAGATAATATTTGAACACATTCACATTCATGGAAACAACAGATATACTGGACAGAGAACCAAGGTGGTTCGAGCTAGGCATAAGAGAGGCAATCTATGAGAGACTTCATCAACCTTTCTTAAACAGAAAAGTGGGACTTAGAGTTGAACTCTTTTCAGTGTGGGACCCAGCCCTGGCAGAGCAGCACCCAAGTAACCCCCCCCCCCGCACCCATCTTGGGGTTACGTAATTGTAGTATAGTACGTCATTCGTTACAACACTGAAGAAATATGGCGGATGCCACATGAAATGTCTGTTTTCATTACAAGTACATAATCCAGTTGTATAGATTAAATATTACATAATCTTAGAAGAATTATTTAGCAAAAATGATGTGGAATTTACTTATTTGTCTGAAATAGGAATTGATACAGATCACCTAGAGGATATTGATAGTTGTGTAATCACTCGAAAGATAAAACTTCACTCTATAACCAG
>JAGTTF010005405.1:31524-67175 GCA_019095985.1 Streblospio benedicti | reverse complement strand
TTTTGATAGTTTATTTGTATGTATATAAATCTTTACTTGTACTGCCATTTCAAACAAAACTTTTCACAAAGTTCATGTGCTTATTTGCATATTCTTTGTTGGTAATATAATGTGAAACTTCACATCATGGAAATTTATCGTACCATACTTGCACTATATACTCAATACTTTTTAAACAACATGTTGCTATGCCAATGGTGCTCAACTTTAAGAACAATCAAATTATGCAAAAGAAAGAGACCGCCTGACATATATGTATATAGTTCTACAATTTTGCTTCATATGAATATTGCGGTGTATATTCATCTGGAAATCTGAATTATTTGACAATTTATGTTATATAATTATCATGCTCTTTTATTAAGCTGACCATATACAAACTACATATTGGACGTACTTATACTATGATTCTTTAATGAAGAAACGTTTCTAGATTTCCAATGTTCCTGAGTAGAACTCACGAATATGCTACAAAGAACAGAAGTTAGTAGATGGCTGAACTTGTACAATAAAACTTTACTAATAGGGACACCAATGGGAGTAAAGAAAAGTACATCAATTTGGAAGGTGTCTATTTGCTAGAAATGGTATAAGTTGCAATATACATATTCAACTTTGATTTTATAGATTTGATTAACAATAAAACAAAAAACCTGCATTAAAAAAAAGAAAAAAATAAGGATTATCACATCCAAAATGTTAATGAAATTCGTTTTCCAAAATGTAAAGGAAACAGGGCAACAATTACTTGCAACGAATGTAATAAAAATCTTTTGAAAAATAAATAAAGAGGGGCACAAAACCATGCTGCCTCAGAACACACTGCAGTCAGTTCTGCATAAAAATATGGGTCTTTATTTGGTAAAGAGAAGCAAAATGGACCCATTAATCCTGTCCATGTTATGTGTAAAAGAACACATGGTGAATTCGAAACATTTTGCAAGGAGAAAATCTCAAATTGCTAGTGCTCATGGTAAGGAGGATCACTTCATGTGCCAACACATCACGAGCACACAGTGGACATCGGCAGAAGCAAATCATTGCACCATAACTGAAGAAACATTTACCACCTGCACAGCAGGGAATCTATTGTCTGAGAAAAAATTAACAGATTTAAAAAATCTATTAAGCAGCCAAAAACAGTCAACCTTCACGTGGCATGCAAGAGCTGATTTGTTTTATGTTA
Organism: Streblospio benedicti; assembly: GCA_019095985.1. Classification (NCBI taxonomy): domain Eukaryota; kingdom Metazoa; phylum Annelida; class Polychaeta; order Spionida; family Spionidae; genus Streblospio; species Streblospio benedicti. Next base: position 65,989 of record JAGTTF010005405.1, on the reverse strand, counting down.
GTGTTTTTCAAAATGAGGGCACGCAGTCTAGTTCAGGACATATAATAGTCAGATACAATATACATTCCGGTTCTTTTGGGTGTTTGGAGTTCCCTTTAAATATAAATTGTACACAGAAGAAAATTGCCCTTCTGTCTCTCATACAACCTGGCCCAGAAATCAAATGTAAACTATTTAAAGCGTATTGTGCAAGTTTTTACTGTATAGTCAATGGAGGAATTTTAATTCTTTGGTATTTAGAAAGATAAAGAGTCCATATAATAGAGTTTTTAAAAACTTTCTTAATATAGATAGGAATGAAGTGAGGCTTTTCATGTCACAGTATAATGTCAAATCTTTTAATGAAATTGAGCGACAGTTGATATATGGTTTTAGACAACTTATCCAAAAGAGTAATAATATTTTAATTAGAACCATTGCTAACTCTGTATTTTATATTGATTGTAGTCAATCAAACAGGTGGAACAGAACACTATAATTTTAATGCCTAAAAATTATTTAACTGTAATATGTGTATTTTTAGACTTTTGAATACTGTTAGCTATTATGCATATACTGTATATATAATTTTATTTATATGGATTGTAACTTTTACATATCTGAAATAAATGTATCGTTATCGTTATTGTTATCCCAGGATTATTAAAAAGGAGTGTGACCTGGGCCAAAAATACCATCAATGATGCACAAGATTGAATAATGGAAACTTAATAGTTTATGTAAGGAAAAAGAAATATAATGCCACTTAGCTGTTAGCATTCTGGGAACTAAATTAGAAAGGATTATTCTGATCAATAAACCTTGCGCTGTGTGCAATTGTAATAAGACCCATACAGATTATGAACGAGCTCATAGTGATCAAGATCGTGTTATTTTCTAATCGTTCGAGCAATTTCAGTGGTTGATAAAAACGTTGCTATTTATTACAAGCAGTAATGAATAGGTGTCTTGCTTAGCACATATTCTACGAGATCGGAGTCAACTCAGACATTTTTACGGAAAATATTAGTCATTTAGAATCAACGGCTGGACCAGCTTCATGTTTGGAAAATATTTTAGACAAAGAAGACCATAATTCTGTTAGATGCGATTGCCAGAGTCTCGACATACACCACCAACCTCTCTACGGCTTCAAGACATATTGGAATAATTTAGTTAGGTTGAATCATATTGGATATTGGTATTGCACTCTGTGATCCATAGATTAAATATAAACGCAAATGTAATTGTAAATGTCAAAGTATTATAAAAGTATTTCATAAATGATAGGTAGACTGGAAGACATTTTTCATTTATTGATAAAATGCAGACTCAATCCTGAAATAACCGAGAATATTGAATAATGATAAAGTTTGCTACCCTAATAGAATTCTTTTTTTAACATTTGAAAATGAATGTATTTAAATTGGATAAGAAACTATGAATTCCAACTACTATTATATTGTGATAAACAAAACGTATGACTTAGAAATTAATCAATTCTAGTTGTTAGGCATAAATCTTTTAATGTAATTGCTGTCCTTCTAGTTTAATGCAAAAATTTAACCCATAGCGTTTTTAATTCCTTTGATTAATGTCTTCACATGTTGGCCAGAACCCCACTACAACAACGGCGACACCTCTTTCCCATGGAACTAGTATATTTGTTTTCCAACACCCAACCACATAAGTAAAAGGTGAACAGTGGGGAAAACTAAAGTTTGGAGAAGAAAGGGAAGACGATTCTAGAACTTCCCGACTCTTTCACCACTATCCGCCCTGCACTTTTCACCATGAAACCTTTTCCTCCATGTGGTGAAATGACAGACTCAGGAACGCTCTGTTGAGGCCACACCTTGCATTTGAGTAGGAGTGGCTGGAGAAGGTTACTGTGGCAGAGGGACCAGTGGACTTGACTTGTTTAGCCCATAATGCATCCCAGAAAAGAGGTCTACCGTTTGAGGTCAGCATCAAATCACTGTTACCTCTGCTGAGGGATCAGGCCCACTCTGTGGCAACTGTGAAACATCTTATGAGTAAGATACAGGACACAGCTGGATGATGCCTGCATCTTTAAACCCAGGTCAAATGCCTGTCATTGCATCTGACCAGCCAATATATGCAGCAGCCAAGCAGATCCAATGGCAATGGCCTGAGAACTATGGTGAAGACAAGTTCGTCATAATGTTTGGAGGCTTTCATATTGAGATGGCTGCACGAAGTAAAATTGGAACACTACTCCAAGACAGAGGCTGGACGGGAGCTCTCGTAGAAGCTGGAGTAGCATCTCCCTGGAAAACGGAATCATTTCTGACAGTTTCAAGCATCACAAGGACACGACAAATCCACTAGGTTACAGCATCAAGTTTGTACAAGATTCTGAAGGCAGCTATCACTGACTACTTCAATGCTCAAGGTGAAAGCAATGATGAAGCACTCAGGTTTGAAGCTTGGTGTGAGAGTTGCAAACAACAAAGTCCTCATTTTCAGTTATGGCATCTAGTGCTGTTAATTAAACTGGTGATCTTTTCTGGTCATCAGTTCTATCAGGGAGGCAAACTTCAACCTGTACTGTGAGTCATTAGTGGAACTGATACCGTACTTTTTTGCCAACAACAATGTGAACTACGCACATTGGCTTCCCATCCGCTTCAGAGACATGGTGACCCTACAACAGAAACATTCCAATTTTTTCCCCGTATTCCTCCGCCGATATGTCAACAACAAACTATGATAACTCTGATCAATATCTAATTTTTCTTGAGCCATACAGCGGCCACACCAATAATATGATTGCAAATCTTCTTCCAGCTTCTGCCAGCCCACATCGCGTTGTCAAGCAAGGGCCACGTGACCACGCGACAGCTTGTTTTTTATCGCAAAGGCTACATATTAAACTTCAAATACAACTATTAAACCTTGATCTTTGCATAAGAGCCATGGTACAGAAGGCAAAAACAGATTTGGCATAAATGGGAGCGTTGTCTTGCCTTCCATATCAGCAAATAATGACTTGACAACCAGACAGATCAATTTGTCATCCAGGGAAAACAATGTAAACAATGAAGTTCAGAGGCACAGTCAGAGTCAAATGTCTACTCACAACACCAGTACGAAAAAACGGAAACCAAACAGTAACATGAACCCTACCCCTAAGAAACAAAAAAGTATAACAAGAGGACTCTAATGAAGACATTGATCTGAGTGAGCTTGACTTTCAAACTTCGTACCCTTTACACAGATCATTAACACAAGACAATAAAAACTTCATTGAAAATTTCATACCTGCACTAGAAGACAGCAGGGTCCGAGCCCTATTAGCAGAATCAGTTCATAAAAAATTCTCTCAGGTAGAGAAACATGTCAAGAAAATTGGACAGGACCTAGCAACAAAAAGAAAACACTATACAATTACAACAATATTACAAATACAACCCTGGCTGTGGGTTCTATTCAATGGAATGATTTTAATAAGATAAGGTATGACTCAACTTTCAATGAAATAAATATTAAACAATAAAAACAATAAAGAAAAAGGTAAGCTTTAGATGACTGTACTCTGGAAATCAATTTTAAATAAATTTTGGTGTTCTCACAAGTTTTCTTTTATTTCAATGCATGCTGAAATACATTGCATCACTTCTTTGTCAAATCGACATCAAGTAAGTGTCGCTTTTTCTTTCTCCCCTCCTTTCTTTTAAAATCGCAAATATATTTTTTTATTACTGCCCCTTTCATATCACTGAGAAATGGAATGTATACTTTTTTATTATTTACCCCTCCTAACGAAAAATTTCAGCTTCAATTTTTTCATCATCCAACTAATTAAATTACTGCCGCCTAGCGTAACAAAAAGTTGTTCAATGGATACTTAAATCTGCAGGTGCTTGTAAAGTGGTACTAATGTGTAAGAAAAACATTGTGTGCTGCTATTTATAATGGTAGTCTGAAAAGATCTAAGTTATTGCTGAAAACACTTCATACTCATATGGATTATAACATCAATATGAAGGATTTTAACTGGTAAAGACAAGTATTAGTATATGATTATGCTTGATAGATCGACATGCTGCTGCCATTTGACATTTCCAAGTGGTTCATGTTTCTGAAATTCTGTGGTGCATCTTGTCTTGATATGATAAATGATTAATAGTACCATATGTTTAGAATCAAATTTAATACCATGCTTAAAATATTTTAATTGTGGTATTAAATTTGCATCTAAACCTAATAATTTATTGTCTATTTATGATTCAAGTTGTTTTGGCCCAGCATTTACATTCAACAACACTTAATAGTGTCTATCAATGGTTGAAATTAAATAGACAACAACTAGTTGTCTTTTCCCCACCATTAGTGTGACCTAATCAATATCCAGTGGTATGTATATAGAAATCCTGTTGTTTATAAAACAAAAATAAATAATATTATAATATCAACATTTTCATGATAATGATCACAGCGATTCCAGTTTCGAGAATAGGGAGTTTTACATTATCAACGTGATCGTTTTTGATACTGATAATAATGCCATTATTCGTCATCATCATCACTGTACCATTATCATTCTTCCAGAATACTTTGTGATGAATCTAGAAGAAGCGTGTTGAATCAAATAGTAAAAGTCAAGATGGAAGAGGAACAACATCTATGCACTGCAAGTTTCACAACCTTACCCCAAGGTGAACTGGAAGAACATATGGCCATTCACACTGTTGAGTCAAGGTAAGTAAGAATAAAATGATTTCATAATAAAATGTCTACTTTAGCTAAAACTTACAGGTTGTTTCAATATGTATTATTATGGAAAATAATTATTTACTTTCAATATTTTTTCCATCATAGATTACTGTATTTTATGCTCAGATTTTATGTAATTATTATACAATGTGTATTTGAACATTGTCTGTCTATTAGGTGCTAATGTATAATTAATATTTCATCAGAAGAAATAGATGGGGACAGTCTTACAGAACTTGCAGCAGACAAAAGTTTGCTGAGACAAGTGTTCACAAAGAAAGGTCATATACTTAAATTCAAAAAGGGTTTGAAAACTTTGATGGGAAAATCCCAGGTCAGTGACACCATAACAAATGTCAGTCCAAATGTTGAAGAGTATGTGCTTTCCCCAGATATCAGGCCGGATTTCAGACGCAAGAATAGTGCAGAAGATACCCACCCTATCACTCTTATTAACAAAAACTCAGCATCTGAGAAGCTCACTGAGAAGTCCTCTATTCCCTCAAGTGCAGAAGATGAATGCATGCCTTCCACTAGTTATAGTGACAATAGCAATAATCCGGCTATTCCTGTCATGATTTGCATGATTGTACTATGTGAAATTGAGGTACTGTGATCAGTTCATGCAATCTGCCTGATCAATATGATATTGATTTTTGTGAATCATGTGAACGTTAGACATTTTTTGATACTGTATTAGTTGATTGGATATATACTGGGAGAAAATTCTAGAAACTTGAAATCGATGTAAAAGAAATAAAATTGAAGAAATCAAGAGCGTTTAACTTTGTTATAATTCCCTTGTGTAATGAAAAATTGGAGAATGATACAGATATTATTAAAGTTTCCAAGTTTCCAGGCAAATGTTAATATCTCCCAATGATTGTCCCTTTTTTAAGAAGTACTTAATATAACTGACAACTTGGCACTTCTTACAAAAAAATAAAGATGAAACAGGTTTATCAGGTAAGTGTCACCTTGAGTATTTGCCGAGGAATGTTTTTCTTATAATGGTAAAAATACTTTTAAAAATGTTTACCATTTCAAATTGTGTAAGAAGTGTTACTAAAGTTATAAGTAAATTCAGGTTGTGCCAACGTACGTATTTGGTGAGGAAAAGTTTCCTATAAGTGTTAACAAATTTCCATTGTCTTACTTTTATTAATCTGTGCAACAGGTGTCACTTCAGTGGGAATTAATTCTGCTTTGGAGAAATTGTTGTGTTCACAGTTTCTAGCGCAAAATCATTGCTTTTAAATATTTTATGCTAAAAACCCACTTTTACCAGCTTGAAAGATCGACAACACAATCAGGCTACACGTCTTTAATATCCTTCTATTTTCTACATGTTTTACTATATAAATATATATTACATTTAAAACAAATAAAATTATATCTAAACTAATAAAAATACTAAAATAGTCTGATATATGATGCAACTTTCTTCCTTGTTCTATCTTTTTTGGGGGGGTGGGGGGAAGAAGATGACCAAAGCAGAGAACAAACCATTTGAACGACAGGCAAAAGATTTAAAGAAAAGCGGCCAGATGACGAACAAATCAACAACACAGGTAAGGCCAGTACACATCACACCATTATGACCCCATAAAAACTATGACCTCAACCAGTACACTTGGGCTACAAGGTAGGTAGGGGGCTGATGCACCCCAACATGGTAGGTTGGGGGCTGGTGCACCCAAGACATGGAGAAGACATTTATTCTAGTCAAGGTAAGTAAGAATAAAATGATTTCATAATAAAATGTCTACTTTAGCCAAAACTTACAGGTTGTTCCAATATGTATTATTATGGAAAATAATTATTTACTTTCAATATTTTTTCCATCATAGATTACTGTATTTTATGCTCAGATTTTATGTAATTATTATACAATAATGTGTATTTGAACATTGTCTATTATGTGCTAATGTATAATTATAATTAATTTTTCAGCAGAAGAAATAGATGGGGACAGTCTTACAGAACTTGCAGCAGACGAAAGTTTGCTGAGACAAGTGTTCACAAAGAAAGGTCATATACTTAAATTCAAAAAGGGTTTGAAAACTTTGATGGGTAAATCCCAGGTCAGTGACACCATAACAAATGTCAGTCCAAATGTTGAAGAGTATGTGCTTTCCCCAGATATCAGGCCGGATTTCAGACACAAGAATAGTGCAGAAGAATATCACTCTTATTAACAAAAACTCAGCATCTGAGAAGCTCACTGAGAAGTCCTCTATTCCCTCAAGTGCAGAAGATGAATGCATGCCTTCCACTAGTTATAGTGCAATCTGCCTGATCAATATGATATTGATTTTTGTGAATCATGTGAACGTTAGACATTTTTTGATACTGTATTAGTTGATTGGATATATACTGGGAGAAAATTCTAGAAACTTGAAATCGATGTAAAAAAAATAAAATTGAAGAAATCAAGAGCGTTTAACTTCGTTATAATTCCCTTGTGTTATGAAAAATTGGAGAATGATACAGATATTATTAAAGAGGAGTTGCACATACACACTCTCACAAATGCTATGACAAAGGACACTGAGAATGTATTTGATAAGTCAGATTCCATGTTGAAGATGCAGAGCAGTCAAAGTTGATGACAATGTTAATGCAAATTGAAGCTAATCACTTCAAAAATGAAAATGAGCCGCTAACTTCGAAAGCTGTCCAAGAAGAACCATTGAGAATTCATTGTTCAGTGTGTGATGTAAGTGTGATGTAAGTGTGACTGCAGGAGAACTTGACAAGAATATGCACAATCTCCGAAGCCACCAGTCCACTCGCTCACATGCCCTAAATATTCAGTTGAAAAGCAAGCAAGACCCCTTTGCTGCTATGTGGAGCACTATTGATGAGAATTATCCAGGGCAATTTTTTAGAAAGCGGTCTTCTATTACCTGCAGAGTTGATAACACCATAATTAAGCTAGATGCACAAGCTAGAGACCCAATAAAGTGCTTATTAGAGCATGTGAATAGCAAATCTCACCTGGTCCAGGCAAAAACAAGTGAAGTTAACTCAACAAGGACCATTGATTCCTTCTTCAAGACAGAATGACATAAAGTACAAGAGCAGGTTAAGCCAATCAAAATAACTACATGCAATGGCTATTATGTTCCTGAAGTCTCGTAATGGCAGCGATGTAAATAGGTTTTGAACAGGGTGAGTCCCTGGGACTCGCAGCTTATATTTAGGTGAGTCCCAAGAAAATTTTATGAGTCCAAAATGATATAACAGCTAATCAAATTTATTTATATTTATGTGGATTTTTTTTATTTGTGCTGATATTTTAATCATAAATTAAGTTTATGGTTGTTTTGTAGTAAATCAATAAACAAAATTTATTCAATTTGTTCCACCAGCTTTTATTTTCATCTATACATATATAAATTGACACTTGACAAATATATATTTTTAAACATAAAATGAAACCAGATATTTACAATGTCAAATTAATTAACCCTTTGTGAACGGATGCGCCCTGTAAGGCGCATACCTTCTGTGCCGGCATACGGGAAATGAAATCACAAAATAATGACACCGACGAACAATGGTTTTTGACAGTGTGACGCCCAAGACAAAAACTTTTTCTGGAGCCACGAAAAATGCTTATTCCTCTACATTAATTCATGTGTGCATTCAGAATTGTATATGCTTTCTTATTTTTAGCCCATGGTAAGAGTATTATGGTTTATTTTTCTAGATTTTGTTTGTAACATCAAGCTTGTCTTGCTCTCGGTTCGAAATGACAGCTTGGAGTTCACAATTATAAAGATGTTTTTCTGTCACTTCCCGCCATCGTACAAAAATGCCATTGCATCAGGCAATCATAAACAGCATAAATCAAACAAAAATATATATCATAAAGCTCACGCTCAATGATATCCAATACGGAACCAGCTTCACAACTTTATTTTCATATGTTGACATTCATTTTTCATCCAAAAAACGTTGTCTGAAGGCTTGGTACATTTCAGGTTGGATTACACGACGTTACACAATGCAGAAGTAACTGTACTTCTGTATATCCTTATAAAATCGGTTTATGTGGTATCTGCTGTGTGAATTCATGTTGGTTAGCATATTATATCCTTGAAAATCAATTATTTACAAAATTGTTTAACTTTCCATTGAATTCTTGACCCAACAGCCATTGCAATCTGCAGCAAATAGCGTCATGCGCTCTCATTGGCTAAAATTAAATGCGGCTGTCAATCATAGACACGTGGGCGGCACTTTAGCCTTTATCAAATGCGCACTGTTTCGCAACATCGAATAACATTGTTGACGATCTAGACTAAATGTTTAGCGACGATAAAAAAGACTTGATGATGTATTCTCCACACAAACCCCTTGTTATCATGGCTGTTATCTAGTATTTCTTGACCTTTATTTACTAATGACGTCATTAAAAAATCAAACCTCACATGTTCTCACCAGAGAGCGCGGGCTTTCGTGATTCCAATGGTATATAATTTGTCAGGGTGAATATCGTAGAAATATGAGTATTGTGGGTCCGATTTACGAGTCTTAAATGGCTGTTAGATGCGTAATTAATTGTTCTCCCAATGGATAATCAAATAATAGTAATTTAATTCTTATTTACTACAAAATTTAGATCGGAATGTGTTGTTTATGCTCTTGCAGTTCTCGAGTATTATTATGGGGTCAAGGTCGACAGAATTTCTCTATGAAAAGATACTTTGATTTCTTGTCCTTTTTTGCCAGAATTGCGTAGTTATATGTGTCTTCGAGGGCGCTCCCGGCGGCTAGGTAATATTGCATTTCACATGGGCCGTCAACAAAGGGTTAACTGCAAGACCATCTGAAGGTGACCATGGAAATTAGTCAATTAGTCTTGATATATGCTGTCCAGTCTTCTTTCTTTTGTTTCTTTCCACCTTGACAATGCTTCATCAAAAGGAAAATCTGCTCTTTTTGGATCCATGGTCACCTTTGGCAGCTGCTCTTGGTTTTTCAGAGACAATCTGTTGCGGTGTGGGGTGAGGATGATGTTCTGAGCAGAAAATCCATGCTCACATCCTGCAGTGTGGACTGCTAATGTCAATGCCAACTGCGCACGCACAATAATATTGGGGAAGTCCTCCTTGTGATACTGGCTTATACATGACCAAAGTTTCCACATACTTTCCCTTGGGTAATGTTGAGCTAGCACAACTTTTTTTAGCATATCCCATTCATGTCTGGCATGGTGAGCAGTTATGAGAGGCTGTGAAGTCATTGTTTTATCAGCTCCATCTTCTTTCCACTTGTGCTTCTGTTGACTGTCATAATGGCTGATGAGCTTTTCTATCTCCTCCCCACCAAATGTATTAAGATCATCTTGGTTCAGAAAACTGATGGGGCGCATGCTAAGTACTCCAAACGCTGATAAAATAGTGGTTTCAGGAAAGCGAGACTGAATGTTAGCCACCAATTTATCAACAAATTTTGTACAGAGGGACTCCAGCTTAAACCCTGTTGATGGTGAAATCTCATGTTCTCCTTTGTATGTTCTACCTTGAATGTCAGTTGCCAAAGTTGAGACATAAGGAAATGTCAGATTTTTCATCTTTTGAAGTTCACCAATGGCTTGATCAAGGTTAACTTTCACTAATGCCACATCAACTTTTTCGAAATGTATTTGTCATATTTGTGAGAAATATATGATTTATTTTTACCTACAATACTACGCTGCCATTTTTAATCCGCGTTATCGGCCATAGCAAGCGCTAGTTCGTGACAAGACCGTCGGTGTTGGTGGTGGCGCTGCCGTGCATGATCATGATGCGTCCCTAGAGATTTTAATGCGTCCCTGCGCGGGACGCAGACCTATTTACATCTCTGTAGTGGTAAAGAGATGGTAACATATTCCACTGAAGTACGTGTGCATGACACTCATCCAGGGCAGGACAATGACATAAAGACCTGGTATGCTTGTCCAAATTACATAGTTGATGGTTTTGAGGAAAAGAAGGGTACTTTTAGACATTTTCAGTGTCTAGGCGCAGTAAAAGAAGGAGAAATACCAATATGCAAGACTTGTAAAACAATACCAATGCTTCAATCAATCAAGAGGAGACAAATGATTGTAGCAAGGACCTATTTGAAATGAAGAAGTTAAATTTTTCTGTTCCCGCGAGTCTTCAAATAATCAATTCAAATTATTCCTCTAGACTTGTTCAGAATGTGACACCCATTGGTTCTGATTTAGAAGTGCAATATTATTGCAAATTCTATGCATCAAACCTTTGTTGGTGTTTCTTAATAATAAAGAATTAATGCTGGTAGACTAGGTTAGTTTTTATAATAAGTGTAGTTGTGTGCGCCGTTTGAATCTCACAATGAGATGATAAAATATGAGCAAAAATGTGAGTAGATTCCCTCTCCCACTCCCCCGGCATGACACCTGTCAATGCGGGTGGCCTGTTGGCAAAAGCGCAGAGAGGTTTTGAAAGGAGACATGCATAGGTCGTCTTCGTCCAGTCCCACTGGGCCACTCTCAGAAAAAATTGCTTTAAAATTAAGAAAATATAGTGTGTGTGTTATCAAAAGTTTGAATCCATTATTAGCCAATGTACTTCATTGGTTGATGCAAAGCAGTCATCAGAAGAATTCTGGGGTCTTTTCTTCTAGTTTTGAAAGTAATATATCCGGCAACAATTGACAGTGTCATGTAGATCAGATGAATTCAGATTATTTTCCTACACTTAGTACCAACCCAGTGATCTACAGGGTTCTGCCAAGGCCGCGATCCTGCGAGATTCTCGCCAAAATAATAATAATCTCGCATGAAATTTCCAGTAGTTGCGATAATTCTCGCACTCTAATTTTGTTATGTTTATTTGGTATATTGATTTTGCTTAGTTTTACGATCTCTTGATTTCCGATCAGCATGGCCGCCATGTTTTTAGAAGTAGTTCTCTTCATCACCAAAAGGTGGCGCTGCAAATCGTCGACCTCAATAAATCTTGTTGTGCTAGTCTCAGCACGCTGAAAATAACAAACAGCTCGTTGTGCAGTTCACGTGCGTGAGAAAGCCGAAGATGGCATACGAGAAACAACATAAACGTTCTATATTGAGTTTTCTACCAAAAAAAGAAACTTAGAACCTGATGTGGATAATGATAATGATACACCAAATGACCAATTTCTGCAGATTGCCAACCAGTTTCTTGCACGCTTCAATGGCTATAACTTGAGAGATGCGAGTCGTGCGTGATCAACGCTGTAAAACTCCTCTTTGGTTTATGTAGATCTCCAACTTTGATTGTTTATTGCGTCGCTTCAGCTCAGCTGCTGAAGCAAGCATTGTGTTTCGTTCGTTTGTAACTATGTTTGTATGTATGTATGTATGTATGTTTGTATGTATGTCTCCGGACAAGCTAGCGGGCATGCCGATGAACCGATTTCGTTCAAACTTTACACAACTATGAGGTATGAGGCGACAGTAAAGTGATTCGATTTTGGGCAATCTGCCAATTAAACTGTGCTTTCTAGGAGCACATTCATGACATTCTTATTGATATTCAATGCAATTAAGCCAGCAAGAAAAATCCATATTTCAACCAAGCAGCAAATATTGATTATTGGGTTTAAAACTGATATTGATTAGCATCTGTTATTCAAATAGTACTATTGTATGGCAACACAAATATCTTTTCCCCTGCACATATTGATTCTCATTCATTCTGATGTTTTCTCCTCAAATTCATTTCCTGATTGTAAAGTATACATCATTTCAGTATATATCTTAATTGCCCATAAGTCAACGTCGTTCTTGCGACGCAGTGTTCTTTGAACACTTTTGATCTAGTTGAGCCTTTTTATTGGATAGTTTATGTAACCTCGATGCAATATGATGTATACTAGATATTATTTTATTTGTTAATGCATGGCTATTATATCAAAGTGAATTACCATTTTAAATTGCCATTTTGGTTAAAGGTTATGGAGTATGATTTATTAGAGTTCATGCATGTGGATGCACTAATTATGTTAATTGTTCATATCCTTTGACTTAACCATTAGCGATTGATCATCTGTCATCGGTAGAACTACTAATCAAAAAGTCTTAAGTAATTATTAGCACCAGTTGATTGATAATTTATTTGGCTAGATTATTTATTTGTGAAATGTACTTGATGCAAATCCATTTTGGGACATTTTTTGCCATGGAATATAATATGTGGTTAGTATTGTTGGCTATTACACAACACAGACATTCACATATACATTTATACACATGCCATGGGGTGAACCGGCACCCATATCTCAAACCACAAGACTCCAGACCTACTACAAAAATTGGTCTAATAGTTCTAAAAATAAGGTTTTGTAATTGAGTGTGGTTTCAAATAAAATTTGTATCATATACAAATAAGAAAAGCACAGTGGAAAAGTTTTCATTGAAGACGAGACCAAGCTATGTCGGTCTATAAATCATCTTTGTGGAAAGATGGCTTTTCTTCTTATCTAGTCAGATACTGCACCAAAAGAGTATTTTGGTACTCTTTATGTACCTTTGTAAAGTGAATATAGAGTAGTAAAATGAGCATTGGTTGTATTTTTAAAGGTTAAGATCAATTAGAATTGGTTGTATCTTTTAAGGTTAATATTAATGATGTGACTTCCAAAGCTACTAAGAGTTCCCTATTAACCTAAACTTGGATGGTAGTTGGAATAAGCTTTTAAAAGATTTGAAGTCCAACTAATATGCACTAAGTGATTGTTCCAAATCTTTTGATGTTCCTATTTTTTATTTTTATTTTTTTTTTCATTGTGCTCTATCCGCATTAACTATGCATCGGTTTCATGCTGTGTAACACTTAAATTTAGCAAGATTTTATGTTTAATTCCCAGGTGTAATGTTTGCAAATTAATTGCACAGTGATAGTTACTTTTCAGTGACCGGTGTGCACTCAATTATTTGCTGAAATTAAGTTTCATACAGTATTGTAAGTCGGCCCCATGGCAACTGATATACATGTACTTATACAAACATGTACCAAGTCTTTCACAGTTACATACGACAGAACATGTACAAGAATTTTTTGAGGCTTGCATTCATGAAGACAAAAAAAGTTTGGTAATTTTTACACACATACAAGTTGACAATGAACCTGCATGATATACATTGTACATGTACACAAACATACAAATAATACAGAAGTTGTACATCACATGTATGCAATAAATCTCAGTGTGCAAATTCCAACACTTTTTTGTTAAACAAAAAATAGATTTTGATTTCTTGTTGAGACATTCCATTATTTTACTCAAAACTTTGCAAGATCCAAAGCTGTTAATGATATTTGTTAAAATAGGTATAAAACGGGGAAATTGTTCAGATCTGGACATCTGTGACTAGGATTTTTGCCTTAAGTTAAATAAGATATGCCTTGGACGTTGCCATGAAAACTAATCTGTGATGCATTTACCTAGATATTTAGGAACTTTGTAATATACAGTAATTATAATGCATTGATATAAATTAGAGGCAAGTTGTAATCTTTTTTTCAGAATGCAGTAACAAGTGATTGGGTATTAAAATGACTATTTTCTAATGCTAAGCCCTAGATGTTTTCATGGATTCATAAAGAGGGTTGTGTAGCATTTGAGCTGAATTGTGATAATCTCATCTGGACAGTGAATGGTAAGATAAATTGCATTTTCTATATAATATAAGTGGTCAGAAAATGACTTGTGTTCAGAGATTTCTCAGAAAAAGAGTTGTTTTTGTCATTGACGACTGCCAAATACTGTATTTTCATAATCAGTGTTAGCTGTTAACATACGTATATATTTTCTATATTTAAATGATAATTAAGTTTATAGTTGTTCAACATATCTGCATACATGTACAACTACATACACATTTACACAAAGTACCAGTATACAGATAAAATACACTGTACATTACTTTATTGTAAATACTTGACAGATTTGTACAAATTTATAGTAGGCATTATGAAATGAAATTTACTTGTGTACGAATTCACTATGTCATGTATAAAAAGTGCTTTAAAATAAAGTCTTTTTAAGTTGTGAAAAAAAAAAATAATTAAATTATAAAAAATAATTAAATTGACATGCGTCCACAGGGACGCCGTGGTGAAATCATGATGCGTCCCTAGAGATTTTAATGCGTCCCTGCGCGGGACGCAGACCTATTTACATCTCTGTAGTGGTAAAGAGATGGTAACATATTCCACTGAAGTACGTGTGCATGACACTCATCCAGGGCAGGACAATGACATAAAGACCTGGTATGCTTGTCCAAATTACATAGTTGATGGTTTTGAGGAAAAGAAGGGTACTTTTAGACATTTTCAGTGTCTAGGCGCAGTAAAAGAAGGAGAAATATCAATATGCAAGACTTGTAAAACAATACCAATGCTTCAATCATTCAAGAGGAGACAAATGATTGTAGCAAGGACCTATTCGAAATGAAGAAGTTAAATTTTTCTGTTCCAAAATCAATGAGTCTTCAAATAATCAATTCAAATTATTCCTCTAGACTTGTTCAGAATGTGACACCCATTGGTTCTGATTTAGAAGTGCAATATTATTGCAAATTCTATGCATCAAACCTTTGTTGGTGTTTCTTAATAATAAAGAATTAATGCTGGTAGACTAGGTTAGTTTTTATAATAAGTGTAGTTGTGTGCGCCGTTTGAATCTCACAATGAGATGATAAAATATGAGCAAAAATGTGAGTAGATTCCCTCTCTCACTCCCCCGGCATGACACCTGTCAATGCGGGTGGCCTGTTGGCAAAAGCGCAGAGAGGTTTTGAAAGGAGACATGCATAGGTCTTCTTCGTCCAGTCCCACTGGGCCACTCTCAGAAAAAATTGCTTTAAAATTAAGAAAATATAGTGTGTGTGTTATCAAAAGTTTGAATCCATTATTAGCCAATGTACTTCATTGGTTGATGCAAAGCAGTCATCAGAAGAATTCTGGGGTCTTTTCTTCTAGTTTTGAAAGTAATATATCCGGCAACAATTGACAGTGTCATGTAGATCAGATGAATTCAGATTATTTTCCTACACTTAGTACCAACCCAGTGATCTACAGGGTTCTGCCAAGGCCGCGATCCTGCGAGATTCTCGCCAAAATAATAATAATCTCGCATGAAATTTCCAGTAGTTGCGATAATTCTCGCACTCTAATTTTGTTATGTTTATTTGGTATATCAATTTTGTTTAGTTTTACGATCTCTTGATTTCCGATCAGCATGGCCGCCATGTTTTTAGAAGTAGTTCTCTTCATCACCAAAAGGTGGCGCTGCAAATCGTCGACCTCAATAAATCTTGTTGTGCTAGTCTCAGCACGCTGAAAATAACAAACAGCTCGTTGTGCAGTTCACGTGCGTGAGAAAGCCGAAGACGGCATACGAGAAACAACATAAACGTTCTATATTGAGCTTTCTACCAAAAAAAAGAAACTTAGAACCTGATGTGGATAATGATAATGATACACCAAATGAGCAACCAAGTTCCAAGGTTGATAGGAAAACGAGTGCACACGAAATGATACCCGAAGTAAAGAAAAAATGTAGCTCTCTTACCAAAGAAACAACGGGCTCTGCCACTCCCATTATTAGTACTACTATAAAAAAGAAACCTGCAAATTTCCAATTGAAGTGGTTGCGTGATTACTCGTGGCTTAGTTATGATACCAACAAAAATTTTATGACATGCAACTTGTGTATAAAGTATGGCAAGTTAAGAAAGCATTATGGCAGAAGAAATGCAGGATAAACTGCAGAAGTCAGTTGATAAACTTATAACTGAGAAGGAGACTACAATAGCTTTAAAATCTGCGTTTTCGATAGCTGAAGGTCTTGCTATATCAAAATTTGGAAGTTTGATAAAGTTGCTGGAGGAGTTGAACTGTCCTAATGTGGGAGAACTAAAATGTACCAAATCTGTAACATATGATTCAGAAAAGTCTGCATCAGATATGATACACACCCTAGCAACGGTGATCAATAGAAAAGTTAATAAGAAACTGATAGCTAGTCCATACATCAGTTTTCTGCTTGATGAAAACACAGATATTGCCACAAGTAAAAAAATAGTAATCTATGCACGAGTTCTAGACCCTGAAACATTCACTCCATCTACACATTTTGTGAAGAACTTGGAAGTTGATAGTGCTACTGGCAAAGCCATTTACAAGGAGCTGAAATCTGTGATGAATGAGCCTGATATAGTAGAGTTCCTAGATCGGTCAATCGTTCACTTTAATGAGTTAATGAAACTTTGCATGATTGGTGGTTGGTATGAGGGTTCAAAATTAAGCTTGGGAGCCACCTGAATTTTGACCTTTAAAGGGGTCAAATCAGGGGTCAAAGGGTAAAAAAATGATAAAATTGCATTTATCTCATTTAATATTGAATTTAGGAACAAAACTTGTATTGACCTTAGGTAGGAACTTGGGTATGTAGATTTCAAATATCACATTGTATTTGACCTGACCTTTCTTTCTAGGTCAAATAAGTAGGTCGAAATTCAGAAAATTACTGTTTTTGTGTATCTAACAGAAATAAAGAACATTAAAGCAACATTTAGTATTTATATTCATAGAACATGTTCTAAGAAGTATTTATGAACTATTTATTGTTGTTACTTTATTATAAATATTGCACTATTAAAGATATTTAGCCCAAAGTACGTAGGCTGATTTCCCATGCTATCTACTGCATGCACTTTCCTAGATCGATCAATCGTTCACTATAATGAAGAATTTACGAAACTTTGCATGATTAGTGGGTGGTAAGAGGGTTCAAAATTAAGCTTGGGAGCCACCTGAAATTTGACCTTTACAGGGGTCAAATCAGGGATCAAGGGTCAAAAAATGATACAATTGTGTTTATCTTTTTTAATATTGAATTTAGGAACAAAACTTGTATTGACCTTAGAATCAATTGTGAAGAGCAATCTGAACTTTCACCTTTTCATCCTCATCATAGACCCGTTATTGCTCTATAGTTGTGAGCGGTGTACCCTATCACAATTGTGAGACTGATAGACCAATGGCACTGGAGGAGTCCCACTCCAAAATGCCAGCTGTGTGGCAAGCTAAAAGGTGTCAGTGACACAAGTGGCTGTCATAGACTGAGGATTGCAAATCAATGTTACCGTCATTCTAAACCTAGCACTCAGTCACTGATACTCTGTGAATCCAAAAATGGCAAGAGAAGACAAAGCAGACCAGAGGCAACCTACGCTGACATACTTGTTAGACCTTATCTGGAATATGCCAATCAAGTCTGGGCTCCACATCTCAAGAAGGACATTGAGGTGTTAGAAAATGTACAGCGAAGAGCAACCAGGTTAATTCCTGGATACAAAGACCTGACATAAGAATAAGAATAAGAATGAGTTTATTTTCACCTTAGATTTACATTAAATCTATCAGTACTACCAAAAATAAACCAACACAAGAAGAATTAAACATATAAAAAAAATACAAAATTACAAAACACACTAAACTAATTATGGGATTATGATACACTTACGCATGGTACTATATTATATAATAATATAATATATATAAATACTATACTACTATACTATATAATAATATAATATAGTATATTATACTTTTTATATTAAAATATAGTATATCAACTATTCCAAAGGTCATCATATTAGATTCTGAACTCCAAAGTGATATGAATGTCAATTTTCTTTGTCATATAAAATAACATGTTTGCAAAGTTGACTAACCAGTTTACTTATTTGACCTTCAGCTGACATAATAAATATAAATTTTTCATAGTCATCCAAATCTTCAAAATTAGGACATATACATTCAATTGCGTTAAAAATTAGGTAATCTTTTTTCACAATATTTAGGACAAACTATTAAAGCATGGAACTCATCCTCAATGTGTACCTTTTTATTTATGAGACAGTGAGAGCAAATTCTCTCATTCCGGTCAATCCGGACATATGAACAGAAGCTGAGACGCCTTAAGCTACCAACACTAGGATACCGTAGACTCAGGGGCGATATGATAGAGCTATACAAAATACTAGCAGGAAAATATGATAAGCAAGTTACCGATTTTATCGAGTTAAACACAAATGAAACCAGGGGTCACCAATATAAAATCCACACTAAAAAGATTTAAGAAAATACTAGAGATCTACGTGACACGCGCCGGCGTGGACTACATGGTCTATTGACCTAGAGCGTCCTTGACGGGTTAGAACGTCCGACGCCGCAGAAGGCGCCACCGACGAAGCCCTGATTGTGGGCGGAACATCCGCCCTGGCAGGCGCCGTAGCATCAGCAGATGCCCTAGGCGGTGCTGCCGCAGGTTTAATGGCATTAGCCACCCTCACCTCTTCTCCAACACCACGCCACTACTAGGGACGCTATCGCCGGTGTTGGTGAACCAATCACCCGTAGCGGGCTCACTAACAGTCGCCTGGCTCATGGCCAGTCTCAAAGTGACTGTTAATAACAAGAAGAAAAACAAAAGAAACCAACCTTAGAGGTGAATCCTAACTTCAGTTCAGTTCAGTTCAGTTTACTTCTAACACGATCACGCATTCCAACATGGCGAAACTTTCACTAGTGGAGTACGCATGCGCGAGCAAATTCAAGGAATAATTTTAAAAATTCGTGTATGTGACGTCACTGTGACGCAACACACATTGCGCATGCGTGACCTCCGTGGGTCTGCCTATTCAGCAGAAAAAGGAGGGAAAGCAGAAAGGCCTAAATAGCAGAAATTGACGCCAATATAGTGGTCAAACAGCGAACAGTTAAGGGTTGTGTAATTACATCGCAGGGGGTTAATTGATCGGTAAATATCATGGTCAACTGGGTCAACTGAAATTATATTATTATATTTGTCCTTTATCAGGACTCCTAACTTGTTTTCGATTAATATTTATTTTATAGATAGAGGTATAAAGCTGAAAAAGGGCTTTAAGTAAGTCAATATGAGGAATCGCACTACGTTTGATTATCTAATTAGAAGATTTAATGTTTACTAACTTCATAAACTTTTAAGTTTATTTAGCAACAAATAACAAAACAATTTCTTAAGTACTGTCCAAGGGCGTAAGAAGCTTTTTGTAGGTGGGGGGGGTGTGTGTGGCGGGGGGGTCACATTTGCAAGGGAGCAGATAGAGATGGAGCGGGTGGAGGTTATAGTAGGGGGGGGCAAAGCGCCCCCTCCTATGGTAAATTTTCTTTTGAAAATGAAGGGCAAAATGGTTGGATTTCCTGATACTTGAATGTTGAGGTCTTCATCATTCTCTTTAATCATACCACATTCCATATAACAAATTTAACCTATACAAAGCACATAGACTTAGAAATTTCGCTTTTATTCAATATATTCTCAGTGTAATCATATGGTATGTACATGAACAATGCACAGTTCAGCTTTCAGCCAATGTAGGGGATGGTACCAAAAAAACATGGATTTTGCTTCATTTGAATTGACACAATTGATCTTTGTAAATCCCTGTTCAGTTCCATATTATGGGTATGTAGACTGAAATGATAATCTGTCAACAATTTTGCCAATGTCCATTTATGGGGTCTATCCTGGTTGTTGGGTAGGGGGAGGGTTAAGAAGAGCAAACAATAAATGTGCTATGCTAGGGGGGTGGGGGATCTGAAGGCATGCTCCCCCCGGGCAAGTTTGAAATTTTGTGTGCTCACATGTGCAATCTGAGCCATTCTGTGCATCAATTTTCATCATATAAAATTTCAAACATATAAGTATTTCTCTATTTACAACACATTGAGGGTGGGTTTGAACCTTCAAATTAAGCCTTATCCTACCACCCAGCCCAGATCCTTTATGGAAAGCCATAATAAATATGGATATAAGCCCAGATACTCTGAAATTGGCCTATTAAACCTCTGGGTTATGGGTGCAGCTGTCTAAGTGCACTTATTGAGCGTTAACACACTCAGGACTGGAGTGTGTACGTGTCAGCTTGAACTGTGTAAAAATGTTGAGGAAAAGGTAACTGTTGCAAACTTTTAGAGGTTATAGTCAAGCTTGTAAATGTGGTCCATGTCCAGCTCTGACAACTTTACATTTTACACCAGGTCATTGGCACACTTATGCTACTAGTAATTACTCACACAATCACTCACTTACTCTTTCATCCCAATGAACTGTATCTAATTAACGTGTAGGTGCCACAGAGCAGTGTGCAACTATAGGTATGAGTTTGCTGAACAACCACAAACATAGCCTACCAGAAAATTGTTTAGCTTTGCTGTACCGGAAAAAAATTGCTAGATTATTAAACTTGTCCCCTACTCCAGTATAAGTAAGCAAGACAAGCATAACAGCTTGGATTGAATGTTTGAATATAATATTGTTATCATTCAGTGCGATATTTACCATTTACTTAGTACCTTTAAAACTAAACAAACAATTCTTTTTTTTTTAATTTTTAACATAACACACTCGACTGTGACGTCCCATTTACAGTGAAAGTAGTTATTTTGTAGCTTACACTAGGTTAGTCAGTGCTCATGGGAGGTGTGTGGGGGTGGGGGTGGGGGGTAGTAAAAACAAATATCCCAGAATAGTGGGGGGGGGCAAATGATATGTTGGCCCCCCCAAGAATAAAAGTGGCGGGGCCATGGCCCCCCTGGCCCCCCACTTCCTACGCCAGTGCAGACTATGTGTTATAGTCCTAACCTGACTTGGAGTCATAAGTCTAATGATTTATAATTAATTACATATAATAACATGTACCCAAGTCCATTAAATCATAAATCATTTCAAATAAAGTCGAAATATTTGAAAATAGAAGACAAGCAAACATATGATTATCAAATTAGTTAAAATTAAAATTATTATATTTCATTCATTAAAGTAGACATTTTATAGTCCTAAATGGTCCTCTATGTTGATAAAATTTCGAAGGGTTTCTATACCTGAGATAATATCAATTGACCTTAATAGTCACTTATCAATTAACCCCCTGCAGTGTGGTTACATAATCCTTTAACTGGTTGACCTTTTCTTTCTTTCTTAGTCTGATGTTCCACCTCTCTGTTATATAGGTGCACCGTCTTGATGACGTGTTAATGATGACGTGTTAATGATGACGTGTTAATTACCACTATATTGGCGTCAATTTCTGCTATTTAGGCCTTTCTGCTTTTTCTGCTTTTTCTCCTGAATAGGCCGACTCCAAAATGGCGCTTACTTGATCTTATTTGTAGTTATTTCTCTAAAATTATGGACTATTTCGCATTGGACAATATTTTCAGCTCTAGTACACAATTATGGAACCTAGGAGGATAGAACTACACCCGGTAGTACCCCCAGAAAATGTTGGGGAAAAGAAAAAATACGCTCCAACGTTGCGCTTCAGAATGCAGCTGGGTGAACCATCAGAGAAATCTTGTCCAGAATTTTCATACATAGAACTGGTGAAAAATGCTTTGGTAAGTCAATAAAAGTGTTCTGAAAATAGTCTCAATTCACTTATCAATAACTTTTCATTCATGTCTTATAAAATTCTGGAGTTGTCATTTATTTTCTAGACGTTTAGATAAGCCACCAATGACCCACGTGTTTTGTGCAATTGTCATCAGAAAGTCAGAAATTTCATATTATTCTCTTATGTTTCTAAACTAGAAATATGGTTGTGTAGAACCAAGGCATCGTTGGTGTAGGTAGAATATAAAACGGCCATGCTGTCGAGGACGCCATTTTGGCGAAAATTCTGTTAGATGTGAGGCATCTATATTATACAGTAAAAGAACTTAACATGGTCATGTGCTTACATCAAAGAGCATTACCAAGAGATCTAACGTCGTATGTTTCCTATAGTGGACGTAAAAGTACTGAACATGTGCTAGCAGGTGCGTTCTCGGGAATGGTTTACATCGAGATGTCACAGGTGAAAGAAATGAGGATGACCAAAACACTTATTACATGACTTTAATTAATATGCTAAATTATAGAATAGTACACATATGTATACACAACAGTGAGTAGTTTCTTGTTTTCATAAAATAAATAATATTGTCTTGATAGAAACTCAGCAATATAACATTTATTGTAGGCCTAGACTAATCATCTTGTCAAATCCACTTCGATATAATGCACATTTTACCTTGAAAGTTTAGTAATGAAATATGCTACTAAATTTTTATAATTGATATGGTTGGAACCGCATACTTCTGTAGATTACATATATATTAGTTAAATGTTTCTAGCCATGGCATGTGCTGAAATATTAAGCAAAATGTTCGGACACTTTTTCTTCCCTAACTGCGTTTTTCAGAGTATGGGTGTCATTGTCAAGCGCGGGTTCGATAATAAATATGTCAGCATCTCATCCATTCCTGTCCCAAAAATATTTTATAATTATTATGTAATCTACAGAAGTGTGGGTTTCTAACCATACCAATTATTAAAAAATGGCAGGACATTCCATTATCAAACTTTGCTACTAGTAGTCAAAATGGTCAACACAATCTTACTGGATTTGACAGCACATCAAAGAACATTACGACGAGGGAAACATATGTGATGGGGTCAACGAACATTTCTTTCCAAATGTAAAATATGAGCTGAAAGTGTAAAAATAAGAATCTGCATAGAATTTTAAGTAATCTATGTGACTATGATGATTTGTTAACTTGTCAGTAAACCTCTGTTATTTGTTAGTCACTGTTCGGCGGGAATACACGACTCTCGAGACATGACTATGGACAAACAACATGGTTTGTTCCTGTACAGTCTTTTCAGAGATGTCAGCGCCCAAAAATGGTCTATATTTTGTAGATCATAGTATAATGACTGACTTCTCATTCATAGTTATTTATATTTCTAATCATAACATGGAAATATATCACGTCAAATCCAGCCAATTTTCTATTCATTTGTACACAACAGCGTTTGTTGACCATCCTCTCCCTGGCACCTGCACGCACCTGCTGGGAACGCAGATATGGACGTGTTGCGTATCTCGTTATACTATCTCTACTTACATGAGAAATGGCATTTTTTAGGTCTTCAAAAACAAGAAAAATAATTTGTTTCAAATTAGATAAATAATGCATTCAAATCATGTCAATTTTGGTCAATGTTGATATGTCTAATATGCCTTTATAGCAGTGTGTGATATGTGATGATGTATTTTATTTAACGGTAACATTCGATTTGAATGAATTCTACGAATAAAAATGTTTTTTCTTTTATATTTCGAATAAATGGTAAATTGTAGCACAGATGCGCTTTTGCAAAATTATTGATAAACAAAGCAATGCTCCCTTCGCCTCTAATTAGGGCCCACATCTGTGAGACCAGGGTCCACTTTTTCCAGAGCTGTGGGCCCGGGCTCATTTTTCAAAATTCCTGGAGTGAACACTGCATGATAATGAGATGGATGAGGAGGAAGTGCAAAGGAAGATGGGACTTTATAATAATGAGTGATATCGTATTGTATTCTCACTTGCCAACTATTTTTTGTACAATCGAAAATAAATGATTTTTATCAAAAGCTAAATGCATCTAGTTAATGTTTAGAATTACTGTAAAACTAGAATATTTGGCTGCTATTAATTTTCGCAGTTTGCATTCATTTATTTGTTAGAAAAACAAAATAAAAAAATTGATAATACTAAAAAACTATTGAAATTTAAAATAAAAATTACCGATCTTTATTGGCTAAAAAGCCACAGAATAGCTTCTTTTGATGATAATTTTCAAAATTTTCCGTGGGGGCAT
Source organism: Streblospio benedicti (assembly GCA_019095985.1). NCBI lineage: Eukaryota > Metazoa > Annelida > Polychaeta > Spionida > Spionidae > Streblospio > Streblospio benedicti. Next base: position 41,515 of record JAGTTF010005405.1, on the reverse strand, counting down.
GCCCCATGACCCACCTAGTTTATGCTTCGCGCCCATGGCGCTTGCTCTCGCGCCTACTGCACTCCATGTTCATGTACTCTGGCCACCATCAATATTTCAGAAATGTCCAAGTGGCCATGGCCTCTTCAAAGTGGCCATTGGCCACTAAAAATTAGATTGGAATGGCCAAAGTTTGTCTACTTGATGTTTTCTGTGGCAAGCTACTTAGAAGCAGTGGTTGCCAAGTTGGCAACTAAGTGAAAAAATAAGCCTTAGAGACTGGCCTTAGGTCATACTCTTTGGTCAGATTATCAGTGTACTGAATATGTACTGGGTTTATATTTGAGCATAGCAAATATTGTCACAATCTTTCATGGCAACATATATAACAACATGGATATAACAGTGAGGGATATAAAATAGTTATAGATGTATTTAAGTATTTAAGTAAAATGAAATCATTTGATTCGGAAATGTGATTATGGCAGTTTATTTTTAGTTCCAGGGTACCTTTTTACTTCAAAACCATTTCCTTGAGCGCATAGGTTATGCTATGATGAGCAGTTCTGCTCAAAAGTGGATTTCATATATGGTTGAAGATTTGAAATGAGAATGTACATTGGTTGAATATATTTTCTTTTTCTATTGTGTTTCTTAAGGTTATCATAAGTGAGACTTTTTTGTTATTAGTTCAGATCATTAGAATTGCCAATTTGCCATAATGGTTTATATGCGATAAGGCTAATTGAGTTTTAAGGTAAGATTGCTTGGCTGTGGGCTGCCTTATCATTGGTCCTGCAGTGCTGTTGTAGGAATTGACCACGAGATTGGAGTGTCAATCGCAAAATTGAGCATGCTGACGTCTGATTTACCCAAACGAAGTGAGGGTAAATCAGATGTCAACATGCTCAATTTTCCGATTGACACGACAATCGAGTGGTCAATCACCATTCTATCATGACTAAAATCAATTTTATTTTAAAATAAATCATATTATAACATTCTCATTGCCAGTCAATTTCGTTACCAATCAGCGTGGGTTATTGGCGGTGATTTTTGCACGGAATGATAGAATGGGTATTTTAGTTTTGATTGGATTTTATCTATTGTAGCTTGCTAATTGATGGTTGGCGGTGTGCCAGTGAGGTGGCAGCCTTTTTACTTATATTTTAGTTTTGAGTGGTTGTCCTTGGCTTCTGTTGCTATATGGAGGTTGGCCAGTGATTGTCCTTGCTTCTGTTGCTTGTTGTGGGTGATGATATTTGTTGGCTATTGAGTGGCTGTTGGGGGGTTGGCTGTGATCACTTGAATCAATAGAATTTGATGAGTTATCGAGCATGCGCAGTTGAGGGGAGTTGGTGTGCTGTTTCTTTGTTGTGCCAGAGTGGGTTCGTGGCAGCTTGCGGTGTGCTGTTTGTTGCAGTTTTAGACTGTGTCACATTAATAGGTTTTGTGTAGGTGTGTTTTAGCAGTGGCGGGTTTTGTGGCTGGTTGTGTTATGTGCTGGCTGGTTAGCGAGCACACGTGATTTGACATTGGCGATTTTGGCAGCCATTTGCTGTGTGGACAATAAACTGATTTGCGTGTGGCTGGGTGTTATTAATGTCAACATCTTTTGTATTCTGTCTTTATTGATATTTCACGTATTCTTTTTTGCTCTTTTTTTCGTAATCATTTCTGGGCTCTCTCTTTATGTTGATATTGTCCTATTTAGATATGTGGATTTAATGATTTTTTCTTAGCAAAGCATTTATGATAGATTCATTTAATTTTGTTTTGTAAATATTCTGTCTGTCCATTTGTCTTTTTTTTCTTTAATCTGTTAGCCTGTTACTGTCCATTTACATATATTTCAATGTTTATTCAGTTTGATAATATATATTTTATTATCATATTTTCTTATTTTGTCAAAACATATACAAATTATTGATTTCCTAGTATTTTTTTAATGTATTATGTTTACATTAGACATGATTAAAATAACCAGTAATTAATTATAGTCGTCTGTCACAGTTGAAGTAATATCTGTATATATATTTTACTAAACCCAATTATAAACATTGAGTCTGTTAGTTTTATTGTTGCATAACTAATTTGTTTGGTTATTTTGGATATCACTTTGAAATGTGTAAAATAAACACAATATATAGATTAGGGTCCCCATTGGTAGAAATTTTTCTACTCAAGTACTCACCTCAGTTCTTGCTATTGCAGTACTGCTGACCAACCAAAAGCAATACTGGCTGTCAGGAGTGACCCAGTAAATGGTCAACTAGCAACTAGTGATTGGTCAGTAGGGGTCTAAGCTGGCCTATGCAATGGTCTCTGTTTGCTGACAAACAAATTAAATGAAAGCCCACACTGCAATACAGATTGGGCGGCCAACGATTAACCAGCAAACAGTGATGATGGTGATAATGACATTTTGGTATTCTTTCAATTCTTGTTTTTTATCTAAAAATGCCAAATCTTATTAATCATCGAGTACTTGGGTACAAGACTTGTACTCGAGTAAAGGGTATACTCTCCTCGTGAATGAGTACTCGGGGTACCAGTTGGGACCCTAATATAGATAGATATATATATACATGTTATTGTTGCTGCATAGACAGATCCAGGGGGGTGGGTGCAGGGGGCGCTTAACCTCCCCCTTGTACAAACAAACCAAGAGTCAGACACGCGTCAACCACAAACATTGAAACATGTGCTAACAGTTTGTGTAGCAAGTAAACCAATCAGACGTCAATTTTATGGCGCACAAAATGCAGTCGACACATGACTGGTGATCGTGTTCTAGATTCTCGATATTGTCCATGTTGAGATGAAATACTAGTAACATGGGACAGGATGAAGTATCGCAGGACAGACATGTATTACATGCAGGAATTGCCTTTTTTCAGTAGTTTTTTAGATATAGGAGCACGCATGACCTGTTGTGACAAGCGATTTACATGTATATAACTAGTTCATTCCAGATTCTTTAATCTTTTAATTCAATAACAGTTGAAGTGCACAAAATGTTTTTGCCACACAGGTTCTCATCTGTGCGTTATATTTTGCAGGGACAGGACAGTGATGAGGACTTGGATCCAAATGACCCGTTTGCTAAAAAAGATAAAGAAGAACATGACAAGTTACTTGCCATGGCACAGAAGTTCGAAGCCAAATATGTAAGCATCCGTGGACAAAATATGCTTTAAGATTTAAATATATGTATCCATAAGATCAGTAATTTTGCGGGTATATCACTCAATGGCATGTTCTCATGTGTGGTATTCACTTATTGCTTAATTCGTCTATTTAACATTTATATTTTGCAATATGATCTCTGTCTTCAACCATGTTCAAGATGTTGAAAAATTTATTTTAAATTTTTTAATATTTATTGGAAATTTGTTTATTATCCCATGTGAATGATATCGTGTGTTTCCTTATGAACCCTATCCAATGAATCACAAATTCCTATTTACATCAGGGTGAAAATGCTGCCCCAATGAAGAAGAAACGTCGCTTCATTGATGATTTCATCGATGTCGGCGATGGATATGACCTCGATGACTCCTTTGTGGATGACTCAGAAAAGGTAGAGTAATAATTTATATATTTGAAAAAACCCATAAGCTTATGCATGAGAATGTGTCACTTTTGACATGGAAAATGTTAATGTAAACTTTACTGCCAATTAAGTGCCTTTAAAATATGGTGTATACAACAGAATTCCCAGGGTAGATTAAAAAATTGTGCTTGATCTTCTTAGACGCTGCCGATTGTTATGAACAGTCACACAGCGGTGATAATGCAACGGGAAATAATCAATTCGTGACCACATGTATGATAATGTTTATTTGCAGCTAAAAAATGATAATGTTTATTTGCGTCTCAAACTAAAAGCAGACCAATACCTACCGACGTGTGCATAACGGAAATAAGTTGCCTCAGAACGTTGGATAAATTTTGAGCTTGTTCAAACTTCTGCCGACGAATAGAACTACCAAATAATTGACCCAACAATAAACAGCGTCCACGGAACTGGTAGCCAATGTCAGCATAACTAAGCACTCAAACATTACTCAATCAGCCACGCTATGCAGAGCGATGGGATAGCATTTTTAGTTTTTGAATACAAAATTCAAGAGAAGACTCTTCTTATTTGAAAGCCATGTGGATTATTAATTCATTACAACAATTAACCAAATGGGGCCGTCTTTGCATTTATGCTTATGATATGATATTAATCACCTTACATGGGCGTAGTGGAGTAGTAGCAATGATTTATGTTTTTTTTTTTCAACAGTACGACGAAATTCTTCCTTCCCAACATGACCAAAAATTCGGCGGGTTTTACATCAACTCAGGGAAACTGGATTTCCGTTATGTCTCTGACACTTCAGTGATGGACTCTCATGACGCCTTCCAAAATCCAATCAAAAAGACAAAAAATAAGGTATAGTCTTTACCCTGCATTTTAGATGTATACTTATTTTCATTTGAAAGCTGTTAGTTTGGTTAAAGTTACGGATTGGTGAGCAAAAAAAAAAAGAAAAAAAGAGAGAAGTCTATAGTATGTAAAGTTTAAGTACTGTGACATGATAGCCTATATGCAGATTTAGCTTTTAATTTTTATTGTTAGAATCTTTAATGTGACTTGCGTTATCTCGAATTTAGAATGATGAATCTCTGAGGCAAAAGAAAATTGAATGTTTATGTTCTAATACCTCTATTGCTAAATTATTTCAGAAACTAAAGGTAAAATTTTACATGAATAATTACTCTTGATGAGATGGAAACGTTAACAGACAATTAGTCTTACAATTTTACATCACAGTATTTCCTAATTTTAATTTACCTCTTGGTTAATTTATATCTTTTGTTAAAATTTAATTGAGCCACGTATCTAATGTTGACTTTCACCAGCATTGATACAATTTGCAGAAGTTGATAAAGAGATACAAAGGAAAAGACAAAAAGGTATAATTCTTGATCTTATGAGATTCAAGTTCCTCAGTTTGGTTCAATTTAAGAAATCAGTTAGGTTCAAATTAAGAAATAATGAAAATATTTTTAGGTTTTCATGTAGAGCAAGTGTTATACTGTTTCTTTTTTGTGTTTTCTTTAAAGATTTTTTCTTTTCATTAATGACATTTTTTTTCTATCAGATCTAGTACATTCTGCTTTGATAGTGTTTTGTACTGAAAATCAAAATGGTAGTGACTGAGCTCATATCACTGAACAGATTTTCTTTGACATAGTAGACAGACTGCTTTCAGCATGTTAATCTAATTAAAATGAGTTCATCCATTCATGTACATTAGGGACAGGTCAGTCATTCAAAATTTTGAAAAAAAAAAATATATATATATATATTTTTATTATCATGAAAGCATTTCAAAGCCATGAATGTTATATACAACAGATGACATATATGGAAAACAGTTCCACAAAAATGCTGGAAAATATGACTACATGTACTGGCTAATTACCCATCGGTATAATTATGTATAGAATTCAATGAGTAATATTCAAGACTTAGGAAGCTCAGAATTTGAATGGCTACTTTATAATGAATACTTGAGAATTATCTTGTTTATGCAAACAAGTGTATATCATTACTTAAAAGGGATTTGAATCATAAAATGTAGGCTTCATATAAACATAAGAAGAAGTGTATTAATGAAGTGTATTGTTTCTCTGAAGAAATAAAGATTTTCACATGAGGAATGATGTTATAAGTATAAGGTGTTCTTGCATCCATTGTGTGACGCGGCGAAGATTGTTGGTAGAATTTACATTCTTTGCCCGTTTGCTCAGCCGAAGTGTGACTTTCTTTGTAGCGCATAATTACCTCAGACTCTGAAGGCGAGAACACCGGTGGCGCGTCCCAGTCCAATCCTCAGCTCTCGCAATCTCAGTCACAGTCTCAGCCCGCTATCAAAAAACGTGGCCGGCCGAAGGTAAGTAAGTTTATGTCGCTTACTGAAGTAGACTAGATTGAGAGATGTGATGGTTTCATTGAATAGCTTGGAATCTTATTACTCTGATTGTGTCCTAAATACGCATGTAAACTCAATTTTTGACAGTGAGCTTTGATATATAAATAATTGCATGAGTTAGTCCTGTGTAGTGTTAATGTGTGGAATCGCATCAATGTGTTGGATGTTGCAAATGTAGCAAAAAAATAATTGAGAGGCTGTGTAATCGTATCTTCATGTTAAATATATCTTCAAGTGTGCCAGTGGAATGTATTTTGACAGTTGAGCAAATGGAAAAAAATATACATGCCTTAGAAATTGTCCTCAATGTGGAACATACATTTTAATGTCACTATTAGAAATCAGTGAAAAATTCAGGATGAAATTTTCAGTTTGCAGTGTTTACCAAACAATTAGACTAAATGAAAATTTTCTTGCAATTTTTTAAACCTTATTTCATGTCTATTATAAGTATAACTATTACCCGTTCTTTGGTTTTCTTCATTTCTTTTCTTATTTTCACTGTGCAATTATATAAAAGTTAAAGAATAGGGAGATTTTTTTTCAGGATAAATAATTATATGTGGCATGCACTTATTTAAATTAGTTTCTATTTTTCCCTAGTAATTAAGATTTTTAATTAAGAAATGAGATGAATGCATTTCATACATGTGTAAGTTTGTTACGGTTAAATTTTGATAACATGTTTAATTATCTTAACATGATAATACTAATCTTCCCGCCAATGTGGTGAAGGCTGACTCATCAACCAGCTTGAAGAGTACGCTATCTGTGCAGCTGGGTTGAACCAGCACGACTCACCTGGCGAAATGAGCTCTTGCTCTCTGCCGGTCTTGAACTAGAACTAGATCAGGACATACAAGAAGCTTTTCAAAGAATTGTGCAATAATTGACTGCCATAATTGATGTCAATTTGAATATTACATTACATATTAATATAGAAAGTTGGCACCATGTTATTTGGGAAAATGATCAGTGACTTTTAATTTAACGTAGAAAGTGACTTACTGACTGTAGCATATGGAGATATGATAAATAAAGTTGCCATGTGTCATTTCATGTTCATGAAAATATACCCGGTAAAGAATGTGTGAAAGAGTATTGTTAACACACTATTGGCCACAAATTTTAATTTTCTGACTACTATTCTGAATAGGGATTTCAGAGCCTTTTCATTCATATAAGTGAGCGAACAAATCTTAAATATGAAATAGTCTTTGAAAGACAATATTGTTCATGTGTTCAAATATTAGAAATGTTAAATGCCTTAAAATGCTGGTCATAAAAATATTTTTTATTTGTTATGATAAGATTAGAAAAAAAAAAAGATTTTGTTATAATGCAAATATGCATTCTGAAACGCATTATTGGATTGACATACATACATAAGTCCAGGACGTATGTATATATGTATGTATATCATTCCGAAATTTGACTGTCATTCCGAAGCTTCCGACGGAATTATCTTTATTCCGAAATTCAGTGGAAATAACCCAAATATTTTAAGATAGTGTGTTTTTTTCTTAAAATACCGATGTTTTTTATCGCATATGGGGGCAGCCATTATCGAATGTACTTGATTGAACCACACATCGTGTAAACACGTTTTTCCCGGCGCACAAAAATGCACTCGATTTAAATGTCATAACAGTGATAGTCTAGATCAGCGAAGCCCAGTTTGTGCGTGTAATGATTTATGTGGTAGTCAGCCACGATGATTGAGACTGACAGATTCTGCTTGTCATGAAATGCACAATGCACCTGCACCACAAGACTTATCAACGATATATGAAAGTAAAACTAATGAGAATTATTGAAAATAAATGTATTTTTGTGCTCTCAAGTAACGTAATGTTGCAAAAGTACAGGGACAAGTATTCAAAAAAATACAATCATATTACTGCATAGAAAAAGAGTATGCGTCACGTCCGATATCGGATGATTTTAGTATCAAACATACTGGTAGATACAACATTGTCATTGTGAAGCATCAGAAGTCAAAAGAACACGTAAATATGGTGAAAATTCGTGGTGCATACAAGACATAACATGTCATAAGATGCATTATCATTGTTGTACATGCTTGACCTTTTAAGGTAATGTTCATTTGCACATACCGAGTGCGCTTCCAACTCTACATGCATGACTATCATTATGTGTGTCAATAGACGCTCTCCCCCTGCGGTGCCAATGGCAGGGGGTTTGGGAGGTATCCCCCAATTATTTTGTTGAAAATGTGATGCATTTTTCTGCATTCCAGTGTATAATCTACAGCAAAATTGCGTACTTGAAAGACTTAAAATAGATCTTTTTTTTCAAATGTCCAACAAGAATCATTTCATCACTTTCAAAACTGTGTACTATGTAACATAGTTAACATAAAATGGTTCAAATTAAAAAACATCATGTACGTTTGGCATTGATTTTTCCTTACTTTGAATGTTTTACGCGAAAAGTAGGACGGACGACCATCGTCAAAACCTTCGTATTTTTTTTAATCAAATATGTTGAAACCAAGTTAATTACACTTTTATGTGCATTTTTACTGTCCATTCACCCTTCTAAACACAGAACAGTGTTATAAAATAGTCTTATTTAAATATAAGTTAAAAATACATTTTAAACGTAAGATTCAGAAATTTTGACCCAAATTCAGAAATTTTGGGCTCGGTATTCAGAAATTTCAAAATTTGAGGTTGGCAACTCTGCGTCCTTAATATTGATGGATGAGCTATATTTGTTTCATTCATTCTATCTCAGAATAAAGGCTTGTTCTTTAGGTTCTACTAAAAGAAGGAGGCCATTGATCAACGATTATGCTACTAATGATTGATGATACTATAATTAACAAGATTCATTTGAATTTCAAGAACAAAGTAAAAAAAGATGGCGGTCTGATGGAGATGCTAAAGAAGAGAAAGAAGAAGAAGCTGTCTGCAGGCTCTGTAGGTGCAGAGTCAAAACAACCGCTCAAAAAAAAGAAGAAACAGCCGGTCAAAAAAAATAAGAAACTCGACAAAATCAAGGGGTAAGCTTAAGCTTTTCTATAGATTTTAAAAGCAACATTCTGTTTTTCCTTTGATATGAAAACCAAAGTATGACTTGAAAATTGTACTAGTCTCAAATATTTTAACATATTCTTAATATGTTTTAACAAAAGATGTTGAACATTAACTCAATTGAATGTGCTTTAGTCTAATAAAATGGTTTTGTTTTCCACAGAATGAAGGTGAAGAAGTCTCAGCCTAAATCATCTGGCGGTGGTGAGGGTGCTGGCTCGATCATGACTAATGGAGGCACAGTGGTTCGGCCTACTGTGGTGCTAAGTGATGACGACAGTGACAGCCTCGATAATGAGGTACTGATGGTAAACTTTTATAACAAGCTTTTGCTCGTCTGACACAAGTCTTGGCATAGGAATCAACATTTTAATGGGAAGCAATACTTTTGGGTTTGTGTGACTTACGCATTGACTTGATTAGATAGCATGAGTTTATGACTTAAATTTTATATCATACCTAATTTGTTTCAACTTTATATGGACAGATATAGATTTTTCACTGTCAATTATAGAAGATAGAAGTAATATTGTGTGTGAAAGCTTGTAATGGTTGTTTGGCTTTAACAGATCACCAATGGTGTTGCGGATGGAGCAAGCAAGGTGGAGGTTGGAGGAGTCGCTACTGCAGACTCAACATCAATGTGAGTCCATGTGCTTAACTTTGTATCATAGAATATGTAAAAGAATCCAAATGGGAACCTTATCAGAATGCTATTTGAACAACTTGTTTCTTAATTTTGGCTACCATATTCCTTTGCAAAGATGAATATCAGCACTATCTATTTTATTCCCAGTGAAAATAATATCCCTCTATTGAACATGTACCAATTGCATTTTCATAGCATCACGTGATTTCATTTTATCACAGTCAAATAACAATCACAAACAACAAATCCAAACATAACAGTGATTAATCTAGGTGTGAGTCTCGAGACCAGTACTCATTATTCTTCAATAGTAT
>JAGTTF010005405.1:0-31424 GCA_019095985.1 Streblospio benedicti | reverse complement strand
ACGATTTACTGCTGCAGTGAGTAGTTTACTGTATCAGCTTTTTTAACGCCAAGGATTGATAATTGATGAATGTCTGATCTCAACAACTTGTCTCCTGCGCTATTTGAATAAGAAACCTTGAGAATTTGCAGCTAGATTCATTTACAGTTTCCTTGATGGAGGGGATGGTGGCGAAGTAAACTTTGCAGCCAGCCTACACCAGTAAATTGAGGAACAATTCGGGCCTGTTCAAGTAATTTTAGGTTGTAATTTCTTTTTTGATGGTTGACTATTTCTCGTTGCAGGATTGAGAATGAGTGTCAGGCAATGGACGTGGGCGTGCGTTCCACCATCTTCTCCCACCTCGCCTTCTACCTTCCATGTGCTAAGAACACGCTCATCAAGCGTGCCAAGAAACTCCGCCTCAACATGGGCGACGACAAGCTCAAGGAACCCATTGCCCGTTTCAAGGAAGGTGAGTGTTAGAAGGAACAGAGTCAGACTTAAAAAAGGCACTTTGTATTAAACAATGGTCAGTCTCAATGATGGTATTGGTGGGGTTTAGATTTAATGTTGTATGCTTGCAGATGAGCTGAAAGAACATGCTGTGGCTCTTCAGCTCATTGTTCCAAAAATCAAAAATGTGGTTGAAAAGTAAACTAGATAACTTTTTTTACACTCTTTGGAGAGTGACAATTTTTGTTTTGTTTTTTGCCGTAACAGCGGTGTCGCAGGCAATGCCAGAACAGCTGGAGAAATGGCATGCCGAGATGCAGCTCTTTGAGCAGAAAAAAATTAAGCATGAAAAGTAAGTAGGAACTGTCTTCTATGAGATCAAACATGAAAAGCAATCTGGTATGTTGCTTTGAGAACTAGGTTAAGGAAGATAGCCATCCATATGTTGCAGTTAGAGCCTTGCTCTAGATACATGTGACAAACAAACTTTTGACGGCATCAATTTTTATCAATCCACTCTTGTGCATGATTTCAGTTTTTTTTTTCAACTTTACTATCATGCCAAGGTTGACAAACTGGAGTTCAGCTGCTTTGTTCGCTCATGCAGTGGTTTGTCTTTGATTGCAGGAAACTGGAGAACAAGGACAAGGAGGACGGCCACGCATCTGCAACAGGATCGGACGATGAAGGGGAGAAGGCATCAGCTGCTGGGGATGCTGCAGGAGGCAAGAAGGAGAAACGCCTCATGGCACCGCGCAAAAAGTTCGAGTGGACAGACACCATCAGGTAAACACATCTCATGATGTTAGCGTGTCTATGCTAACTGTGGAGGTATGACATCAGCTGGTTGTGAACTGTATATTTCCATCTGAATGACATTGTCTACCGTAAAACAGATCACAAAACTAACTACCATCCAGACAGAGTTGCTTTTTCTTCACTTAACATCCATCAACCCTTCATAGTTTTACACTGAAAAAGCTGACTGTGAACTGTTGTTGTCTCCCTTCCAGGAAGCTGCTGTTGGAGGTGGTGCGGATCAAGATGGCCACGTACAAGTCCCTGCCAGTGAAGACGCACTCGGCTGATGATTACCTGCGTGCCTTCCTGGACGCAGAGATCCGACCACTGTGGCCCCAGGGCTGGATGCAGACCCGGTGAGCGATGAATTAAGTTGATGCAGTCAAATGGAAGCGGGACACATGCAGGTTTCTGCATATTTGAAGGGTCTGATGTTAATTATTTTAATTGCTTGTCCTACTTGTTCGTATGGATGAATAAGACTTAGGGACTGCCCATTATTTATTGCCCGGGGGGATTCTGAGGATTTGGTCTGATGTTCATGTAAAAAATTCATGACCCACCCTTATTTTCATTTACAAAAAAGGCAACCCTCCCTATTTTTCATGTACAAAATAGGTGACCCCCCCTTATCAAATGTTTTTTTTACAATAAACAGTACTGATGTTAACAGTCATATAAAAAAATGAAACTGATCATAATAGAGCATAAAATAAATGAGATATCATACTTTTAATAATACAGTGTATACAAGACAAAATAACCGAATCAATCAATTATATGATTATAAATTTAGAACATTTCTTCAAACCACATTTCTACAATGTTCCACCCCTCCTGGTCAAAAATCTCTGCCTCATTTAACATATAGTTTAGTGTTTCTACCAAATGATCATCTTTTCTCTCTTGATTAAGAGTTTCAATCAATGTTTCTTTCTCATTTGCCCCTATCTGATAATTTCCTGTTGTCGATGGTGAGATATCCTTCTCCAAAGAAACTCGCCCAAGTTTTAGAGCAATACATTCTGCTCTATCCATTAGTCTTAATCTTTTTACTTTACGAGCATGATGAATATGTTCTTTTTTCTTTCTCTTCAGAATAGATTCTTTTGATCCATTTTTGTGTGTATATTTTTTTTTGTAGTTTACCTAATGTGTTCTCGAGTTGATTTTTTTGCGTTTCTATTTCTGATATTTTACATCGAATATCTTTCAATGTGTCAGTCACATAATTTGACTGTTCAACACTGGCATATGGTTTAGGTGTATTGTCTCCAGTCATATGCGATTTCCAGTCTTTGACAACTGCATGTAGGATAACATTGAGTTTGTCAATTTTTTAAAACTTCTTTCAAAGTAATGCTGACTTGCCATCTCAGAATGCGCTGATTTCTGAAATAATCAGAAAACTTTGTCTGTAGCCTTGTGTAGCATGGATATAAACAAGGAAATAATTCGTTACTGAAGATGTGCTTTTCTGCCGATGGTTTAGTGTAAATTAGCCATTGTCTCTCCATGTATTTTCTTGTGGCTGCTCTCATGTTGCATTTTTTAAAGACATCAGCATCCTCCGCAATTGAATCAAGGGTCTTTCTTGTTGTTTCTAAGTCATGTGCCTGCATTAAGAATGAAATATGTGTCAATTTATTAGTAACTAGAAGCTCTCTAAAAGATCATGTAAATTCATATATTAAAGATTAGTTTTCTAAAAGTAACAGTTGACTTCAACTTTTTAAAACGTGAGTGTTCATCCACATAATTAGAGTGCAGAGATATACCACAACAACAAAAGTAACCTATGGTATGATTTCTTACCTGTTGGAGTGGCTGTTTGGAGATCGATGTTTGTTGAAAGTGATAACCATTTTCCTTTAGAGTGTCATATGCTTGCTTAAACCTTCGCTCTTCAAATTTCTTTAATTTCAAGTCTTTGATATCATCTTCATAACTAAACTCTTTAAAGTGTTGTAGTGTTGTAATACCGAGATCTTTCAAACATTGAGCAACTTGACATACATTTGACAGTTCGAAGCTGTCTTGATTTAGCCATGTCCGCAACTCCTTTGTCATACACATATCTATTTCTGACACCTGTGGTGTGGGAATGGGCTGTAATAGATGTGCCATAGACATAGATAATTTTTTTTCATAAGTCCTATATTCAGTATTGACATAGATCTACCAATTGAAATATGTATTTGTGCTTCAGTACCCATTTACTGCTTAGTAACCGCTACTACATGCCTCCAAAGATATTGATTTATTTATTTAGATCAATAATCAATGTTTGATGCCTCCCACACACACACACATATTTCAAGTACTATATTTCAACTAGGGAATTTTTTTTCTTGACATTGGCCAAATGAATACTAGAATCATATTTCATCATATTTATTTTGACCTAGCCTACAAATGAAAAATATGGATAAAATAAAAAATTCTGAGAAACTGTCTAAAAAAAAAAGTAATTTTGTTAGGAGTGTTGTAAATGAAACTGCTAAACGTTCACCCTATATTCAGATCTCGTTACAACCATGCTCTATTGAAGCAAATATAAATATTCTCCAAGACAAAGAGGATAAATGTTTAGACCAAAGAAGAATTGAAAAACTTCAAGGTTTACAAGCTGTGCTTTTGGAATTACAACATCGCTATAATCCAAATAATGAAAGCTGTATGAAAACATATCTAACTGTTCCAGAGGCCTTTGAAATTTACATGGGATTTCAATCTTCTACTCATGGTGCTGCAATTCAGGCAAACATTAAACAACAGAGGCAAGAATTCAAAATGCTCTTCTTCATCCAAAAACTGGGCTAAGTGTGATAGTGATAAGCTTACCTGGCATTGATGAATGCATAATGATACGGCCAGAGGATATAAATGTAGAGGGGTTATTCAATTATATTAGGGGGGAAATAGATCTACAAAGAGGGTGTAACCCAACAATGGACACACAATTGCTGCATGGCATCATAAACAGCATGAAGACTGTGTGGGATAGAAAACGCATCAAGTATGTGATAGTATCCCTCACATAAAAAGTGCAGTGGCATAAGATGGATATCAATTTTGTGGATTCAGCCATGACCAATAAGGATCTCATTGAAATGACAATAACAGAGATTGAGAATGCAGAAACAGCTGCAACTGACATGTATAGATTAAGTCTGCAATCAAAAAGTAAGAAGATCATAGAAACAATAGCAGAGACAGATATGTTACTTGCAACAAAGGGGCTGGCGCTCCACGAATGTTAGATACTAGTGATGAAGAGGACATTGCTCAATGCATTGAGCATAAGGCAACTGCTCATGGTAGACGCAAAGACACTACTCTATATTTGGGACACACTGTTAGATTTCGCGACTTTTGCAACATTGCCAACCATATTAGTTGCAATAAAGGGAAAAAGACCATTAAGTCAAATAACACAGTTTACAATAGAAGTAAACCAAAAAGTTCTACATCCATACAAGCAAAGAACCATATAGGTTTGGGTTTATTTTGTTGTCGAAAACCACCGAAGACAGAGACTGAGCTGGGCTCCCGCGATGGTTCGTTTTATTGCCATGGGCGACAGATTTTAAGTGGGCGAGAGATTTTGCTTACTCTTTCACCAATGTGGCGAATCATTTTTATTCAAGAAAAATTCACAAAAAAACAAATTTCGCCTGGTTTTACTTCGACTTCTTACTTACCGGATATACCATCTATTTTTCAATGCAAATGTAAACAAAGTGAAACAATGGCACACGACCATCCCACTATCAAATAACGTTTTCTATTTTCAATGATAAGCGAGTTTCAGAGACATGCACAATGCATCGTGGAGTACAAACCGTGTTTTCGCGAATTGCGTGAGGTGGGTACAAAATGGCTAGTGCTATCATAGCCCAGTTTACTGCGAGCATATAGGTGAAGTCGGCAATGATTAGCTCAGACTAGGTAGAAAGCAACCGCCCATGATTTATGACAGGTCTGAATCATGGGTTTTACAGACCTGAGTTATATTCTGACAATCTTCCAAATAACTTTACCACTGAAGATTTCAAATGACAAACAACAATGGCGCCATTTTACAGTCAATATGATGGACAAAAGTTTCAATTCGTGAATGAACAAAATTTCAGTAGTTTACTCGAAAAAAAACAGTGTGACAGAATTGTTTCATGACTGTTAAACCACTGAAGATGTTTGCCAAATCGAAAACTGCCTATCAGAAATCGAAAAGTAAACAAAAATGGTTCAAACGTTTTCTATTTTTCAATGTTCGATCTAAGATTTTTTTACTAGAACTTTTTACAATACTGGTGTTTGTGTGATATTATAACATTAACGCATTTACATCAGTTTAGGGTATGTATACCTGCGTTTTTTAATAAATGGGCACTATTAAAAACGACGTGGCATGCCATTCACCAATCATTGCTACTCATGAAGGAAACGTGGCGAGCGCTAAAATATGTCTAGAAGTTGGCAATAAATTACTGGCTGGCCAAGACGACCTTTCTAGAAGTACCAAGACTAGGCCAATCAGCAAAGAAGACGTGTCTGATTTCACAACATGTCAGAATCCGATTGGTTGACATACATCTAGATATATGTGGCATTCAATAGATTCTACCATTTTGATCGTTCAAGGTTCAATAAATGAATGAAAATTTTTTCTGTCATGTATAAATGTAAATAAAAAAAGGTTCAATAAATGAATGAACAATTATTCAGTGATTTATAAATAAAAAAGGTTCAAAAAATGAATGAAAAATTATTCTGTGATGTATACTATAGTAAATGTAAATAGAAAAAAGGTTCAATAAATGAATGAAAAATTATTCTGTGATGTATAAATGTAAATAAAAAAAAGGTTCAAAAAAATGAATGAAAATTTTAAACTTGTTCTATTTGATCTTTCACAAAACCTGAAAATACCATTAGCAATTTTTTATTGAATGGTATCTGATACAATTTATCATTTACTTGTGCAATTTAGAATGACAATTATAAATTAATTACAGAAAATCATCAAAAGGAATAAACAAAAGTAGTAATTCTGCTGATGAAGTAACTTGATGAGCTTCTATGAAAAAATGTATAGCCTGTCTGACACTTTGTCAAAAATATCTACAAAATAGTATTGATATGTAATATATTACAAAGTCGAGCAAATCTACTTCATTGAAAACAGTATTATACTAAATTCAAACTTGACTAAAAAAAATTGAATTGGCTAAAAAAAATTTTTAGTTGTTTAGCCAATTGGCTAAAAAAAATTCAATTGGCTAAAAAAAATTTAAGCTGTTTAGCCAATTGGCTAAATTTGAGATGGGTCTAGCGCTAGCCCAGCTAAGGATAGCATTTTGACCCATCACCAGCGAGCTTTCAAGAAAAATAGATTGCAAGAACTGTTTTTGTCATCAACAGGTAATAATAAGTTCAGTATATATCGAGTTGCTGATGACAAAGCTTACATAAGACCAGGCACAAGTGTTGGTATGACAGGATCTCAATGTCAGGGTGTTTACCAGTCACTTCAAAATGAAAGGAAGCTGCCACAACATGACTTTGCTGACCCTAGACTATTTGTGACACCTTCATCACATATATTCATAGATAAAACTGAAACAATAAGTGAAATGGGCGAGAAAATTCTTGTTTCATCTAATGATCAGAGTGTAGTAGTCCAAAGGCAGAAATTGGTAGTTCAGGAACAACATGGATGAATGAGGAATTTACAATACGATACCTTGAACCAGATTTATATGAGATATCATCAGACAATGTTTCTTCAAAACACTTTAGAGGGATATATGCAATGATCAAAGAAAAATTATCCCATTTTATAGATTCAACAACTGATGAAGATATAATGTGTGTAACCAAGAAAAACGACTGCATTTACCTCTTGTAGGAAGTTCAAAGAATTCAGAACCTAGTAAGCTTTAAGTCTTTTGCAGAAGAAAGGAAGATTCAGAAACATGATAATATTGATTCATTTATGGAGAATGAAGGTGTTGCTTTAGATGATATTTTTACTGAAGTGAATGCTATAATATGCATGTGCAATGAGCTGAAAAAAAGCAAGCATTGTGGGAAAACTTTGTTGGAAAAGTACACTGTTTTGAACAAGAAATGTAACGATATTTGTGCATTCATCTCCTCATTAAACCTTCAAGCTGTCCGTCCAAATGTTTTCGACTTGACTGATGGGGGCCCAGGTGTTTCTGTCACGAACTATGAAGTGCGATATAAGGGCTGCTGAGCGAGTAAGACTGCACAATTTAGATAAGTACACTAGATCCCATATGTCAACGGAAGATCAAGGTCGAAATGAATCAGAACGCACAAATGCTGCTATAGGCAATGCACTTTGTGATGGTGCAGCATTGCCATGGGATCATTATAAAGCATTCAAAGTTGATGAACTCACACATGTTAGTATAGAAGAATACAAAGACAAAGTGGATAGCACAATGAAGAAGAATGCATGGAAGGTATGTGAAGATGCAGTGCAAAGAGTTGATGATTTACCAGGACCTGGCCGTCATAACTTTTTAAAAGGATTTGTAACTCCACATATGCAGATCACAGGTTTTTCTGGGATAAGGAGTATCTCAACCAATATGTGCATAAAAGCAAATTACAAAAGAAGGTTTCACCGGGACATGGATATTATGCAAAACTCGACAAATTCATATCACAGCACTTCTGTCAAGGTGAACTGTATATAGAATTCCTAAAGGATAGCTGTAATACATATTTGCCAAGTAAAGATGATAATGAAATATGTGAGTTTTGCACTATGGGCTGGGTTGGCCCAAAATTACAATGTTGACCTATGCCGTATCCAGATGCTGGTAAATTACCGGGCTACTACTATCTACCAGCGTCAGAGACACCAGAGAAATAGGAGGCCGTCAACGAGAACCTGATGATTTCCAACCTAGGGCTCAACTTAAGAAGTTAGGGAAGGAACAATATCAAGTGAAAGAATTGAAGAGGTACCGGTAGATGGATTTTGTAAAAAATTCATTGTTTCTGAAAAGTTAGTTCATGATTACATACAACATTTGGAAACTTTAAATATTCAGCAAAGTAAACGGAAAACAAACCGAGATTTAACTAAAGCTGCAAGCACTAACAAATCATATGATAAATATAATTGGTTAGATTTGTACCATAATAAGGAGTTAAAGAAACTTTATTCATCTGAACTGGATAAATATCTGATCCATCACAATATGGAGGACAAGATTAACTTTACTTCCCCAAAGTTGAGAAATTATCATGGGTGGGTGCTCACATTGGCAAAAATATTTACGATATGAAATGTACCATAGACGATGTACCAGAATTCAGTGATGAATCAGATGATGGTAATGATGAAGTGTTAATGGAGCTTGATATAGGCATAGCTGTCATACCACAAGATGATACTGATGTAAATGTCACAAGATATGGCCGTAGGTCAAGACCTTCGGCTTTTTATGATGATTTTGTGATACATTAAACCATACAAATTTATATTGAACATCTAATTTTTAGATCACATTTTTTTACTGTATGCTCTGATTAGATTAAATTTAGTGTGCAGTATTGTAACTATATTTCAGGGTCAGGATTAGCCACTTGTCCGCTCGTATTGACTTGTAAAAACTTGTGGAGGACGAGTAGAATGTTTTAGCAACTCGTCCTTTTGAAGAGTAACAAATCTGGTCAATTTGGCATACAAATATAGAGCTTTGTGCAAGTAGGATGAGTACATTTTTTGCAGGATGTGTAGATATAATATTTGAGGGTTACTCGTCCTGCTGACGAGTAGCACTTTTCCACTTAATCCTGACCCTGTATTTGAAACATTTGAATGAAATTGTAAATTAATTCAAGTTAGAATATGAAAGTATTGTCTAAATTCATTCTAAAATATAGTTACAACAGTTAGACATGTTTATATACGGTTCAAATGGAGAAAACAATTTTCTAGTTGTAACAAAATTATGGTATCTGAACAGCATTTAATATGTGTTAAGAGGAAATGATGTTTGAGATGGATATGACTTGTAAAAAATCAGCATAATTAAGTGCATGGACCGTAAATTAAAAGGTGAAATAAAAAGATGATTTAAGTTTTTATATTGTCACAGATTAGTTAAACAGTTTAACTAATCTGTGATATTGTTATTATGAACATAGATTACCGGTAGTTTTTGTACATCTATAAATTTGCCATGATTATACGCACAAAATTAGTATGTTTTACCCATGAAATGACTGTGTAAAAAAATGAAGAAAAAAAATTTGATATTAACCTGGCACAAAATAGACAACCCCCCTCTTGTACTTGGTACAAAATTGAAGACCCCCCTAAAATATCTGTACCAAAATAGAGAACTCCCCCTGGATTTCCTCAGACCCCCCCCCCCTGACTTAAATAAGGAGCACTCCCTTACTACAAATATATACACTTGATACAAATAGTTTGGCTATATTCAGAGACCAACATTTTTTTCTTGTGAAATATTCAAATGGAAATTTTAATTTTTTTTAATTGTTCCAATTTAGATATTTTTACCAGTTGTTTGGATTTAACCATCTACAAAAACAAAATCGAAAAAAAAAAATAATGTGGTCAGTTAGTGATTTTGAAAATTCCACATTCTGTGTGCCCTTTTTCAGAATGCTGTTCAAGGAGTCACGCTTGGTCCATGGCAGCCGGACTAACTCAGTGTAAGTAGCCTGCTCTAGACTTTACGTAAACATTTTACAAGAGTAAAAAACATTTAATAACCCATGTGAGCAAAAGTTATTTCCTATTACCCTCCTGCTTTCATATGTTGACAATTAACATCTGCTTTTTTCCCACTGCAGCCAAAAGCCTCGCAAACCGCAGCAGTTGGTAAAGACGACCCCCGGTGCAGATGTCAGTGGGGCCTCCCAGCCCACCACCCCAGTGGCCGCTACACCCACCATGCCCGGCAGTGGTGCCCATGCCACAGGTAAAAACTCAGCCCAGTGTTTGAAAAGTACTCTATTGTAAACGATTTTAGTAAAGCCTGCACCCTCAAAAACTAGACTATATGTCCAATATAGTTTTATTGGAATGTCACCTTTTTTTTAAACATAGTGTAAGGCTCATTTTTTCCTCTCTTTACTGTTATTTTAATGTATGCTGTATTGAAACCACTTCACTTTTTAAACTTAGATTGAAGCCCCCATTTGTCCATTAGGCACACCAAACCTGTACGCGTCGCCTCACCTGCCGGCAGCCAAGCCCAGCATCAAGTCACCAGACAGTGCCAGCGAGCTGCCCAGTGTGCAGAACATGCTTGACTTTGCTGAAAAACAATCAGGTACTTGTAGAAGTAATTCTTGGTGAATTTCTGAGATCTCAGACTCATGAATAGCTCATAATTGTATGAAGCCTAGTATGTTGTAAAATGTATTAGAATAATTCCACACAAGTTTAAAGAAAATAGCCTGAACTTATAAAATCTAAGGTGCTAGCGTGAAATTTTCGGGGAAGCCTGTAAAGCTTAGGATGGTCGTGGACTTGAAATCAAGACCTGATACACTACTACCAGTCATCCGTAGTCAGGCGTGCTACCATTGACACTAACCATCCCACACGTTCAGAGATGTGTTCATACTGGGCCAGCTTTATAATTCTTTACGGGTTAGGCTTTGCCCACTTAGTGACACCACTATTGCTGTTTGTGGGTGCTACTGTGCATCTGTACCTTAACCCAGAACTTTCTAAGCCGTCAGTTGCATGCATGACACGCGATAGATCATTGTGCACTGGGCTACTTTTCTTACACTAGTCCCTTTAAATTCACATTTGTCAAATTTTATTTGCTTTAGATATTCCAATGCAGCCTACCACACCTAGTCCACACCAGCAACAGCAGCAGCAATACCTCCAAATGAAGCAGCAACAGCAGCAACAGCAGAAGCAGCAGCAGAAACCCCCATCTTCGTGGAGCAGTGGTGGTGCCAGTTCGTCTGCTCAGGAAGCACCTGCTGTGTCCTCGGCCTCATCTTCAGCAGCAGCATCCAGCAGAAGCGGCCATTTTGATATCGTTTCGCCGTGGAATATAGAGCAGGCCAGAGAGCAGCTGATGCAGGTACATGAACTGACCTATGTACGTGGTGAATAGCCAATTGTATTGCTGGTTGTTTTAGAGGCTAATAAAATATAGCCCACTAAATAGTCTCTTCATTTCAGGCAGTAGAAATTGTGTATTCATCTTTTGCTCGCTGGTGACGTTCAGGGTAGACACGCCGACACTTGATACATTGTCAATCTTGTGCTTTTATGCTTCTGAAGCCTTATACAAGAATCTTATTCATATGTAGAAATTATGCACCACTGTTAAATTTTAAGTTTTATAAATATGTTACTATCCAAACAAAATAATTGTTTGTTTGTTTGTTTTATTTTGCTGTATGCTTTTTATTATGTAAGGTCAACATTGTCATTTTGCACCAATTATATTCAGGAAATCATCTCTCGGGTTAAGTCCTCCAATCAGTGCGCAAAATTAGACAATCTAATCGATCAGCTAAAGGGCCTGAAATATGAGCAACTTAGAAAAGTAAAGGTCAGTAGTAACACTTGCTATTTTTACCGAAATGTTCATGCAATGTTAAGCAAGTGAGATTTCAATCTTGAAAGAAAAGGTGCAATAAGATCAGTATCTTTACTAGATTTAAACAGTTTTCATTAAATGAAATATGGTCTTAACAAGAAAATTGTAAGAGTAATCAGTTTCTTGAATAGATGTTCAATAAATATTACCATTTCAAAAGGTAAATTTCACTTAAAATCCGACTTGCTTGAACCTAGTTGCAAAAACAAAGTTGCAGAAAATATTTGATAAATGTGTGTGAACTGGATTTTTTTTAATGTGTATGTGTTCTAACAAATACTTTCCATTTCGCATGTCTCTGGCTTGGCATCTGTCCTTTAACCCCTTATAATATACATTATTTGATAAAATCATCCTTCTAGCGTGCACATTCATAGAAAAAAGAATATTCTGAGTGAGGTTTCATGTTCAATCTGTTATTTTCTGTTTACCAAATCTGTATTATCTCATATTATGTTTGTGTGTCTGCAACTTCAAAATATACCCTTTTTCTATGAACATCAATTTGTAGCAGAATTGGCTTTTCATTTTATTTTTATCGTTTAATGGTGTTTCTTTACAATGCACATACCTTGCAAAGAGTTTAAAATCAAAAAGATGTTTTTCTTCATATTCTCTTGGAAAGAAACATCTGTGTTAAACTTTAAGTCATCAATTATTGTTTTTTTGTTTAGACTATTTTTATTGCCAATGAATGCACTTGAAATATAAGAAATCAGACAAACATTTTCTAGAATATCTTTATTTGATTATGAAAAGCTTCCATTCTGTTACAATTATCAGGTGCGTTACTTATGTTCAAGGAAATGTTTTTTAGCATTAAAAAAATTATGTATATATTAATCAATATATATTATCTATTGATAAATGATTTTCCATTTTTCTGTACTTTTTCCCCTATTTCCTTGGGTCACCAAAAGTTCAGTGGCGCGCCTGTGATACAGGGCTCTCAATAACTGCCGGCTATCGGCAATATGTCCGACTTCTTTCATAGAATTGCCGGCTTCTTTGCCACCCTAGATTTATATTACATGCACCAGATTTTGCTAAATCTCCATTGATTCGAGTTATTTGACAAAACCAGTGATTTTATCAAATTTCTTTCATGTTTCATGATTTCATTTTCATAGTTTAGTTGGCACAGGTATGGCCTTATCATCTAGCCTGAGGATGAGATCTAGCCTGTGTCAAACCGCGTCACACTGTTATTTGTGAAAATGCACTCTGCGCTTGAGGCTAATCCAGCGTTTATTAGTTTGGTCTATACGTTGCTTCAATTAGAAATGTACCTTTGATTCTTAAACGCTTTGTATCGAGGCTGTGCTGTACCCGGACCCTACTTTTTACATCATGTCAAAAAGACAGCCTCCCCAGACCTCACTGCCTGCTTCTTTTCTGAATAAGCCTGCTTCTTTAAAAGTTATTGAGAGCCCTGGTGATAAAGTAAATGTTGCACATTATCTATGAAAGTATGGGAAAAGTCTTGACCAAGAAGGGATTATCATTTGTTTAGATGTCAATGGATCAGAAACAAAAGGAAAAACTTGTTAAAGAGAAAGCTAAAAAAGAAGCTGAGCTGGAGAAATTGCGTGCTGCGGAAGCTAAAAGACAGCAGGAGGTAACATCACCATAGACCTGGTGTAAAATATAAAATCATGAGAGCAAGACTTGGATGTTGTTGGCAATGGCATTTTAATAGTGTTGATATTTGACATGACCTAGTTTTGGCAGTAGGTTTGAGCGTGGCGCCTTCTGAGGGTGTTTATGGTACTTGTACTTAGTTATATGCCAAACTAAAATTGCATCAGGGAGTGTTAAAGCATAGTTGAAAATACTTCTCTTAGCGTAACAATTATATCGTGTTTTTCAAATGGATGATATCATTTGTGAAAAAGAGCTTTTAGAAATTAGGTAACTTCAATAGTCATATCACCAATGTCTTGTTATGCAGAGTTTAGAATTAGAAATGTGAAAAAACTGTTCTAATGAGTAAAATGTTAAGTGTTTGTTATTTTCCTTTACATAAGAAGCTTAGCTAAATATTATAGCAAATTTTGTATTCTTTTGTTGAAATATGTTTGTAATATGGATTGCTATCTCTTAGAGTATCAGGTCAGTAAATGATTAGTATTGTTTTTATTCAATCTGTATAGTTATGATTTTAGTTTATTCATTTGTGTTGAGCTCAAACTCTATGAGTAAATGTCATCTCATTAAATCAATAATGAAGAAAGACACAAAGACCTGCGTCTCACATATATGTTCAAGCTTGTAAATGGTCTCATTAAAGCGATGCCTCCGGAAAACTTCCTGACACCAACTAGAACTGGCTGTAGACAAATCAAGGCAAGAGTCTTCTCAGGCTATCATTCAGAAAACCCAGTTTCGGCCCACGTCAGAAATAACTCTAAAACATTTGTAGTGCCAAAGTCAAATTACGAACAATACACTCAGTCGTTTTTTAAAACAATTAGAGAGTGGAATGCTCTAGACGAACACGTGGTTCAGGCGCAGACGGTCGATCAGTTCAAGACCCTGATCGGCCAACGCAGTGACTAATCAAGTCAGACTCCTCCTCCTCACCATGTGCCTGTACATGACTCTGCGAGTAATTGCTCAGATTCAGATTCAGATAGTGATATACTCTTTTTAAGAACATTTTACAACTAAATTTATATAAATTCAATGTGAGCAATTACCTTTGTCAGTTTAAAAGATTTTTTTCTGCATACATCAGAGATTTCATTTCTAATGTATTACTGCACCAAGAATATCTGCAGTTTCAATGGCACTGTATTTTTACACACATACACACTATTTTTATTACTTATTACTCTATATTATGTAAATCTTATGTTATTCTCTCTAATTCATGTCCATACTGAAGAAGCTTTCTAAAGATAAAAAATGAGCCAAAACATTCCCGTAAAAGTGAAAAAATAAAGTAGATTG
Source organism: Streblospio benedicti (assembly GCA_019095985.1). Classification (NCBI taxonomy): domain Eukaryota; kingdom Metazoa; phylum Annelida; class Polychaeta; order Spionida; family Spionidae; genus Streblospio; species Streblospio benedicti. The sequence goes on along the minus strand of JAGTTF010005405.1, from coordinate 16,584 downwards.
TGAAAAAAGGCTTCTGATGTGAGAGCCTCAATTAGATTCAAAATATCAGTAAGAACTCACTCCGTATATTGCTCAAGTAGCGCCAAGCGCGCATCACACACCAATACCTGTACCCCACCACTGGAAGGAAGATGTAAAGCAACAGCTTGAAAAAGTACAACAAGGGACACCTACTATTTGGTGTTCGAGAATGATTGTCGTCTCAAAGCATGATGGTCGCCCACGAAGAACTGTTGATTTGCAGTCACTAAATGCTGCCACATATAGAGAGACTCACCATACACCGTCACCGTTCACACAGGCATCCATGGTACCACCACATACAATTAAAACAACATTAGATGCATGGAATGGGTACCATGCGCTCCCTTTATCTCCAAGTGCGAGAGATGCTACCACATTTATTACAGAATGGGGCCGCTATAGGTACCTCCGTGCCCCCCAAGGCTTCCATGCTGCAGGCGACGCCTACACACGAGCATATGATGACATTACAATCGACTTTCCCAGGAAGTCTTAAGTTGTGGATGACATTGTACTTTGGGATGACTGCATTGAAAGCGCATTCCACCACACTATAAAATATATAGGCTTATGTTCTCGAAATGGCATTGTATTTAATCCCAAGAAGTTTAGATTCGGTAGAACCGAAGTGGAGTTTGCTGGACTACTTCTAACAGAAAATGGCATCAGTCCATCATCTAAAATGACTGAAGCAATTACCAATTTTCCCACACCAAAAAGCATCACCGATGCACGTTCATGGTTTGGTTTGGTTAACCAAGTAGGTCCGTAAATCACCCATAGTAAAGAAGTTGTCAGATTTTGTTTGCTTTTGTTTCTGTTCAGTTATTTTATGCTTTTTTTGTTTCTATATTTTACTAAATATGATTATTTGATATGAGGGATGGGTTATCTTTTGATGATTATTTTGTAAAAGTTGATCAGTACATTCGTTAGCGTTTAGGAGTTGGTCCAAGTATTTAGGGAAACTTTTATTTTGATTCTTGTGACTGGAGCCTCAATATTTGCAGGTGACAGTTAATGAGAAGAAAAAGGACCAGCTGAAGATGAAAACAGTGATGGTTCCAAACAGACCCTGGTCCAAATCTCTGCTGCTGGAAAACATTAAGTGAGTTTTGAACTCAACATACAACAAACTCTGCAAATGCATAGTAAAGATATTTTTCATCATTGTTGTGGTACATTAATATCAATATGGGTGTGGTTCTTGCATGGATTGATATAATTTGATCAATCCTAGCTTCAAAATTGTATATAAATCATGTTGTATTACATAAAAAATATTTTTGTTAACTGTTATGCTTAGTTTGGTTATAGCAGTATCTTTTAGATGTGATTCCAATTACATATGTAGATTCGACAGAATAATATCATGATGTACAAAGAATGAAAGAGCCAATAAAACACTTTACCCCATTTGTTGTTTGGTGCCAGGCTGCGACCCTGGAGCCTGCATCTGCCCACCACCAGCGAGCTGTACGTACAAACACTTCATGGACACCTTCAGACACATCTAAACCCAGAATGCAGAACACAGGACAAACTCTGTCAACCTACTCAAGTAAGGGCAAGAAATATTTCAATAAAACAATTTCTTATACCATTCTACTCTCACGCAAAACGCTGCCCACAATGTGCTATTAAATAGCACTATGTTAGAAGATATCTGCTAAATTAGCAAAGAATAGACGATTAGAGCTATTTTTTCAGGCATTCTACTTTCAGCACAATTTTTCTTAAGTTCAAGTGGCGCTAATGTTTGAAAGCCAATTTTATAAAGTAGCAAAGTCTGTGCTAATGTAGCAAAGTCTGTGCTAATGTTAGACTGTAAGTTGCAAGTCTAAGCAAGGTTTTGGGTGAAAAAGTGCAATCCTGTACCTAAATGCAGTTGACATATTTGGTCTGTTATCATCTCAACCCAGACCCACCCACGACCTCTGCATTGAGATGATAACAGACCAAGTATGTGAATTGCGACTGTGAATAAGGACATTGACATTTTACATGTATTTGTCTACTGTCTACTTTCAGTTTGGTGATGAGCCAAGGAGCTGGCGGACATCTGGGCGGCCATGGTGGAGGAATAACCTGCCCGGCACCGCAAGTCACGCTGCCTCATGTGAGTTCTTATGTTTGACGCTCTGTCGGACTCCATATTGCCCGAAAATGTATAACAGGAAAGTAGAACTTCTCTGTTAGACCATTCAAGGGACAGGCCTAAAGTGGTCTAACGGAAATGTGTCTTTATGCAGCGCCAGAGGATTATGTGATTGCGAGAGTGCATACTTTCGCTGTGTATAAATATGTTGTATAGTAGTACTACATTTTCTTCTTAATAAGTATTGTAATGTATTGTATGTGTCCTCCTGTTTCATTGGTTGTTCATGGTTCTGCTCTCATAGTGCTTACGGGCTGTTTGTGGTCTTATAATAAAGGTTTTGAACTTACTTACGTTATCCTTCCACTATTGGACCAGCATTATCACTGGCGTGGTGGCAGCGGTGTTTGACGAAGCTTTGAAGAAAGAAGCAACTCACAAAACTTCGAAACTTACCTTGGAATAAGACTTTGATTTTGCTGTGTCACGGCTAACTTCACCACAGTGTGGAGAGAGGTAACATCTACTAAGTATAGTACAAGAACCCAACGATGGCTTTCCAAAGCATTAAAAGCAGTGGGCATTAACTGAGGAAGAGACCATTACGACGTTTGAGGCATGGAAAAACAACATCCTCTACATATTGTCTCTTGAGGAGAAGTTCTCCCCGTTTCTTAAGGCTGGTGTAAAATGGGCAAAGAAGACGAAAGCAACCCAACATAGAGGTTTCACTGGAGATGGTGCAGCAGTTGAAGCAACTAATTTGGAGCTATTTCTAGATCAGATAGCGAACTTTGCACCGATTATCTCAAGAAGCTCAATAGTGAAGAACTCCACATCACTCTCTGGAATTTGGGACACCATAAGACTTTATTATGGCATACAATCCAATGGAGCGCGGTTCATCGACTTTGCTAGCATCAAATCATCACCAGAAAAACGACATGAAGCGCTATACCAAGAGTTAACCGCTTTTGTCGAAGATAATCTTCTAGCGCCCAGTTGCGGACTTACCCATCATGGAGACAGTATTACCGAAGATGAAGAAATGACATCGACGTTGGAGAATATGATTGTACTCACGTGGCTTCAACTCATCAACCCAGAGTTACCGCTATTAGTGAAGGAGCTGGGACCGAGTTACGGCATTTTTAGCATCCATAAGAGATTTCTCAGTCCCTACCTTCTATGTTGAATCACCAGGCGAGGAGTACAGTAATGTTTGGACGGATCAAGATCTCAGGTACAGGCATGGAAAGAGTGCCCCAATGTAAAAATCAGCGAATAGCTCATACGATCATTTCCCTAACCCAATGCAAATTTTGCCTGATTGCCAGAGATTACAGTGGAGGTTCCCATATCAGAGTCGATGAATCCGATGGCGAAGAAGCCACAGGCGTATCATCACCGTCTGTGGTTGGAGGTTAGCACAAAGAAGACTCGCTCATTTTTGTCTGTGAACTGCATTCAAAAATCATTCCACAGAAAAACATCCCGTAACATTGACGCTTGATACTGGTGCTGAAACGAATAGGGTAAAAGAAAGCCTCGCTCATTTTTGTCTGTGAATGTTTAAAACTGTGAATATGGTCTTATTATAGAGGTGATCGTAATTGGAGGTTCTACTGTGTAATGCTGCATTTAGATTAGAAAAATCTTAGCTATGAAAGAGAGTCATAAACTAGATATATTTTCAATGAGGTTTACTTATTGGAAGTGGAAATGGGCTGATATGGCTTAGATAATTGTCTATTTCATAATTGTATGTATTTGCGGTACATCTGTAAATGGTGTATTGGAATGATGGTGCAAATTAGTTTCAGAGATTTTACTGTCCGTAATAAGATTTATCTAGGCATTAAACAAAATTCTTAGTGAACCTCTCATAATCACTCGATTTGTGTCTTTTTTCCAGACAATTGAATCTTTGACGTTCTTTGTGGAGCGAACTCAAGCACCTCCCTATTTCCGTCTGCTGAAGAAGCAGCAAGCCGTGACTTCTGACGGGGGAACCGGCACACACTCCACCCACCAAACCGGCACCGGCACCAGCCTGTCCAGCGTCAGCCTCTCAGGTGAGCACTGACATTCTGTGGGGTTCCTTGTTCCTCATGGACCATAGAGCCAGCAACTATGAAACATAGCTAAACCTGACAAAAAGTGTCTGGCCCTTAATCATGCTAATATTGAGAAACGGACCTTTCCGATTCGTACATCTAATGTAAGTCTAAGGTAAAAAAAGCCACATGCTCAGAGGTGTGTTCTCAAAAACAAAGTTTAAGTGCATTTTGCGCTAAAATATACAAATTCGTTCAAGAATATGACACGTTTCTTGCGTAAACAGATAAATTAACTTAAATGATTTGTTAATTACATGCTCTTGCTGTTATATCAACGTACTGATAAGGAAGTATAATGTAGCTATAAGATTTTAATTCTCACTTACAAATGTGAGGTTTGTCGAGGGACCGAGGACCCAAATGTGAGCAAAACAGAGGGGAAAGTTTGCCTTTGATATGCCACTTAGTAATAAATGGAATATTGATATTTTCCCACAAATCCTACAATACATACACATAATAACATGTATTTAATTCCTAGTGGAGGACATCCTGTTGTGAAAGTTAATTACATTCGGTTAAAATATCCTTCTTTCAGGGGATTTCACATTTTCCACGTTATTCACCAATAAAAAAATCATGAAAATAAATATTGCTATCAACCATTTTGTGTACCTATATAATTGCAAACCTCTACACTGCTAGTTGCAATCACATAATTATCATTTAAAATGACATTCTATCACTTTGCAACACACAGTTTCCAATCATGTTTTCAAAAATGACAAGCGACTTTGTGGTACTTTATAACTGTTGTAAGTACGCACTACAGCACTGGTTCTTTGTGTGGACATCAGGCAAACGTTTTTCTTATACCCATACAAATGTCAATATAGTGGTGTTTCATAATCACAGCTCATCAACATGACTGCTTCATTTCAGGCCCCCAACACGTGCGTTTGTTTGTGAGACGCACATGCTGCCTTTTCTTCTCGGAAAGGTCCACTTCAAACAGTAGCCTACTCATTGTGCCATGAACCTTTGAAACCATCCGGCCCATGCTGAAATCAGCCGGCCTGGGTAAGGTGTTTTGCTTTTTTTAAAAGCTATTCTTTGTACTATGTACGTGGCAGTAGGTCTCATTTCATTTCATGTATAGTATTTTCCTACCACATTAGATTTCTAGCACATATGTAAAATTTAAAATTTATTTTATTACACAAAAAGCTTTTCGTCTCTTTAGAGACCTTTTCAATTTCTTTTTTACAAATTTTCTATATTTACATATTCCTTCAAAAATAAAAATCCAAATGATATTGATTCATAATAAAAGTGTTTTTATTTTGGAAGAAATATAGGAATTATTGCAAGCATATTTTTGTGAACATTTTTTTTGCAATATGTTTTAGATTGCATTATGACACACATCACCAAGTTTACATTGTGATTCCACCAAGTTTGCATTGTGATTCCATTCTGATTGAAAATTGTTTATACCATTATTTCCAGATGCACTAAAATGAAATCATGGTCTATATTAGTGTGACTTTCTGCTGTAGATGAGCCTGACTGTAGCCACCATCGCTGCGCCTCTCCTCAGCCGTTCCCACTGCCGATGCCGCTGTATGGAGGCTTCTTTGCTCCCATGTCTAGTTTGATGCCCGCGGATAATGACAGTTTGCCAAATCCGCCGAATAGAGACTGATATGTTGCAGTATGTTTGGAATTTTGACCAGTGTAGAAGGGAAATTCAGTTGAGATATTATTTGGCTACCCCAGGTGAAAGCCGCGTTCATCATTTGTGCTGTGCTGTGTGTGATAAAACTTGTGAATGTGGTGCTGAAGAATGTGAAAATGCACTTGTTCATCCAGCTGTACAATTTATGTTAAATGATGAGACTTGTGAAGAGCCTGAAGAAAAGCATTTTCAATTGACCAATGAACAACGTGATGCAGTGAAATTTGCATTAGAAATGCATGCTGAAAATGGACAAGGAAGTGAAAGTGAACAATTTTTGAAACAATTTGGAATGAGTAGCACCATTATTGAAGGCATCATTGAAAATGTTGAATACATTAAAAATCCTGAAATGATTTTATTATTTAATGGACTTGGATATATATTATTAAATGTAATTAAGTCATTAAACTTATGACTCCAAGTCAGGTTAGGACTATATCACATAGTCTCTGCAGTTCAAGCTAACTCACTAGTCCACTCTGCCACCGGAACCAGGTTAAAAACCATGGCTCAAATGACAGTTTTCTTAGAGTTATACTGAATCCACACTGGTCTTCTTGGAATTATTGATCTTACTATGAATTATTTAATTATTTGATTATCCCGGTTGCAGAGTGGACTAGTGAGTTAGCCTGAACTGCTAGGCGATTTGGTGCCATATGGTCGTGGGTTCGAATACCACCAGAGACTATGTGATATAGTCCTAACCTGACTTGGAGTCATAAGTCTAATGACTTAATTACATATAATATTAAAAATCCTGATGATCTTTTGGAGAAGTGTCACATTTTTAGCTATAAAGTCGGAGTGGAAATTTTTCAGCTCATCCGAACAGTCTTGGAAGAAACATTTGATATGGACTTTGATGTCTCTGTGGATAATAACGATGATGATAAAGATGATTAGGTTAAATGCTTCTCATGTGTTTTGAAACTGCAATGTCAAAGGAGAATAAGTTTTTTTATAACTTAACATCATATTGTAATTGTTAGATCTGAAGAGTAAAATATTCATTGTAATCATGGGAAAGGTTTTATTGCTATGAATTTTCAAAAAAAGTGCTATTGATAAATGTGTAATATGTTTTTTTTTCATATTGGAGTTTAAAATGTTATATGCTATGAAACTTCAATAAAAAGGTAGTATGCTATTTTTTTTTTTTTCAAATAAATTATTTTTTTTTTTTTTATAGCTGGTCTTCAAACTCTGCTTGCAATTCATGACCATCTGCTTCACTGTGTTGGATTATATTTTTGAATGGTCAGTATGGCCATGTATGCATGTCAATTAACCACTTGTCAAGTCACATCACATACTGACCATTCAATCAAGTCATCCAACACTGTCACAAGGAACACTTAAGTTTGCAACCAGAGATTGAAGACCACCTATTAATGATGTTCTACATATCAGCAATAAATTGACCAGGTTCACATTGGGATTGAGTTACCATATTTTTTGTAGTACATGTAGATGTTTTGCAGTAATATAACAATTTTTATATAGATTTTAAACATAAAAGCAAATTGTGTAAAACATTATGCCACTGTTGGGCGCAATAATAAAATATTAAAAATGTATCATTCTAGTTTTATTGACTAAAATACTAATGAAATACTAAAAAGTTAATAGAAGGAAAAACACAGTATGCAAATTGGTATTCTATTTAATTTAATGTTGATCCTCATACATATCATTCGTACATAGTTTTTAACTTGGAAATGGATAAAATTTACATTCTAAACAAGCAAACCATCATTAATTCGTGCAAGATTGCAATAAAAACTATGCCAGACAAATAATAATTAGACTTTTTTCAAATTATAACAATCCTTCAATAAATTAAGTATTTAAAAAATACAGTGTTTTTGCTCTACTTCATAACCATATATTTTGAAGCAATCGCTTTTGAGAGGTCATTCACTGATAAATTCCTGATGAGTCCAAAGAAATTAGAGGATCTCTAAATTGTTCGAATCCATCTAATGCCTGATGTGGATCGATCGATCAGCGCCAAAGCGAGCCCCTACTTATTTCATTTACAATTTCTAATACATCCACAGAATTGTCTATAACAGGCTTTTTTCCACCAAATCTGTGGCAGTTACTGGATTGCCAAACAGATACAAAAATTCAAACTTCAGATTTCTGAATACTCGATCACCATCGCACATTTTATATGCATCCCAAGTGTCTCGAAGAATGAGAGCCATATTGATGAAAGTTGGTATGGAAGGATCTGCCGGACATTTTGATACTGTGTTTTTTTTGTTTTTTGGCACAGCAAAATTCAGGTTATGCTTTGCTTTACTGTGCCGCAAAAAAACTCCAGCCATTTTGAAAGTTGACTTGCATTTCTTACACTGATATTTTCCATCAGATCCTAAGTGTTTTTGGATGGCTTCATCACGGTCATTTTCAGCGCTTAACGGCAACAGACGCCTCACTAGTGGACTTATGTGATGTCAAGTGCTTCCTGATTAGTCTTGCTTGATTACAAATCCACTTATATTGGTCATTTTTGCAAAAAAAGTCATATCATCTGGAGGCAAATTCTGTGTTGGTGATGATGTGGTTTCCATTCCAAAGTGAACAAGCGCAGCAGACACTATATAAGCATTCAGCACATCATCAACTTACTGGTGGGAGCTGTAACAAATTAACAGAAAAAAATCAAATTTATGTGTGTTTATATTTTCTGTAATATCTTCAAGAGAATTTAAGGAAACAATAAAAAAATCATTGACAAATCACAGTTTTCAGTTTGTTTTCAATCAAACTAAATGGACCATGTACATAGTAATTATATAGAACTACTTGCCGAAAATTCTTTATGACATCATCTTTGTTTCCAGCGACATCTCTTCTGTTGACCGCATTGCCAAGAACTGATACAGCGTTCCAGGGCTCGAACTTTCTTTGTAGAGAAGCTGGTAGATAAGCTACAAAGAAGTTTTAGCTCATAATTTACTTTGTGGTGGAAAATGTAACAAATTAACAAAAAAAACACACCTAATATTCAGCTTTGCTATAAGATTAATGCATACTGTAAAATAGATTTTTTTTCATGAACAAATTTATTAAATTAAATTAGAACATACAAATTGGTCAGAAGTGATTTATACATAAATTGCTGAATAAAAAACAAATTGAAGATTGTGACTAATAAGTGTGTGAAATTCAACTTATGCAATTTTTTTTTGCATTTAAAGTAAATATTTGTATCAAGACCAAACATTATTCATGAAAGTATGTGAACCCGTTTCACTGCTTTCACATTCACACAGCCTTCAAAGTCCAAGTTTATGCTATAGTAATAAGACTGAATAGATACAGATGGGATATTTACAGTTGAAACTAAATACTTATAATTTTGTTAGGTTAAAAGATGTAATTATATATTACAACATGAACCGCTAATTGAATCAGAAAACAAATTTTGTTAGTAGAAACTTATTTACAAGGTCAAACTCACAATATTTTGTTGTGTGCCAAATACATAGGATTTTTAAACTCACAATAAGAACAGTAACCTAAATTGTTTTAAAAAACCAATGACGCTTCGTCATCAGAGTTACCGGTATCAAAGTCACTACTAGCATCACTGCTGCTGTCCTGCAAGTCCTGAAGCAGCCTCAAGACCTATTCATCGTCAGCTACATCTACATCATCAGCATCAGATGAAAGGCAGCAGGACAAATCTGGGTTGGGTTGCAGCGATGCACTTTTGTAGAGTGATATAACCTGTATCATAACATATATTTAATCAATTTTTACATGCTCTGATATTACAATCCAAATTTTGAGATAAGGATTTACGCTTGGGAAGTTCTATATTAGAAAGATATGTGAGGAAATGTGTCAATTATCAAAATAGTCTAACATAGTCTCCTTATCAACATATTTACACTGCATACCATAATTAACAGCTTTCTTGCACTTGTCAACAAAACAGTCAACATTTGCAGCAGGGACATTGCAAGTCAGTGAATGGTGCTAGTACATTATTGAATAATCTCTTAGAATTCCATGAATTTCTCTACGGAAGACATACATTAAAACTCCCTGATTTTCCCCACATTTTCAATTTTCCCTAACTCAAAATGAATTTCCCTGTTTTTTCACTGTTCTTGATGAATTTTCAATTTTCACTGATTTTCCTTGATATGTGCCAACACTGACTAATAATGTTAATCTTGAAAACAAAAAAATAACTTAGAAAGGAGAAGACCAATGATTGAGAATAAGGCATAAACAAGTTGGCATTTGTGCTATGAAAACTTACCCTTGGATTGGCGGGAATAACATGCCTTGCTGGCTGAAAATTTCGTACACGCAAGCCTGCACTGCTTTTTGCACGCCCAAGAGCAACAGCAAACTGGCCTGATGCAAAAAGACCTAAAAAAAATATTACAACACTTTATTCCAAGGCCCATAGGCCCATATGAAAAATGAAGAAATATTTTACGAAATGTGAAATTTTCTAGAATTACTGTCTTGGGGTCAGAGTAGGGGGAGGGGGGGGGCGTAAATTGCCATCCACAGGCATGATTCAAATTTGATATGATGATTACTTATGTTCAAGTTAGGTGTAAATTAAATGAAAAGTGAAGACAGCATTCAGTAAATTTCAATTTTTCTATTAGTAGCCCTCGAGATGGGCGTCAATTTGCCACTCAGAGGTATGATTCAAATACACTATGAGAATTACATAGGCATACAATTTGTGTGCAAGTTTGGTGAAAATCACATTAGATATGAAATAATTTCATTTAATACAATTTTTTTATATGGACTCCTTGGGGAGGAGTCAATAATTTTACATGCAATGTTTATTAGTAATCTCACGGATTTAAGGCTCTGTAGAGCTGAAAACCTTTAACATAAAGTAAATTCAAACATTTTTGGACTTTTTAGAAAATTTTGGCAAAGAAAAAATAGCATAGACAGAAAAAATAAATTAAATAAAAAACATGTTATAATGTTTAAACTTTCAAAGATGTTGAGAGCACAGCTATGAGGACACCTCCTCAACCTCAACATCCTTGCACAAGTATTTAGTGGGTACATGCCTTGCCGTCAGAATTGATCTACTTATTTTTTTGCCTGATTATGTAACTTTGTAATTTAGTGCGACAAAACCACATGAGAAAACCACTTTTATAATTCTATCTTTTTTTAGATTCTATTTACCTGTACAATCTATTTCAATGTAACTCAGAGTCAGCGACTGGCAGCGGTGTATAGTCAGTCCATATGCAAGTGAAACTGGAAACTGCGTACGGCAAGCAACGTCACGTCCAGCTGCTTTATCGAACCTGAAATAAATAAAATTGTATCGCTGTGAATTTTCATGCATACATGTACACTTGTTTCCCCAAAACTATATTGTTATTTTACAATGATACCTGTCAGAGTATAATACACTTGACGAATGTTTTTCCATAGTCTTTGGCATAAAATTATCAACACTAAGTACATGTATGGCTGCAAGTGCAATATCGGAAGGTGATGCTGATCTTTTTATACGCTGGATTTAAATACCAACACAAAGTGTGAAGTCCCAAACATATACATTAGATGGGATAATTTACTTACCACTTGAAAGGATATCTTTTAAGAGTGATGGTCTGTCCAAATTCAATAGTCATTATCACCTCATCTGAATTGAGGTCCTCGACAACTCCGAAAAGCCGATTGTACAGGTCAGTACTCAGGTTAACCCTCAGAATAACGCGAGCCCCTACTTTCAGTTGAAGTGTCTGCAAAGCAATAAAGTTTAATCATCTGAATGCCCATGTTGGAATGCAAGATGACAAGAAACTGTTTATAGCACTAATTTGTGTCTAAATTATCAAGTCATGTTTCTTGAAATTTCAAATCTATCACTAGTGTTATAATTGTCTCAAAATTCAATCAATTACTTTTATGTGGCAGTGCATGAATAACAGATATGTGTAATTATATACTCAACCAAACGAAGCATGTATACAATTAGATGAAGATTTTCTCAATGAACACAAAACACTAAATTTAGATAGAGAAACGTTTACATCAACTTTATCAATCATCAAATTGCATAAAACATTTACTTGTCAGAAAATCATTTTCTATTATGATTTGCTACTTTTAATACATACAGGGCAAAGAGTTTCATGATTGACGCTTATTAAAATTATAGATTTCATATATCAGAAATTGTGTACCTTCTCAATATCAATGTTAGCCAAATTTTCCTGCGAGCCTTTGTCAATCGCTACATGAGTGCAGGGGGGAGGGTATATTTTGTAACTGTTCAATGTTGTATGACTTGGCAAGAGCTCTCAGGGCAAAGACAGTCACATGTTCAGCAGTCAGAGGCTTGTATCTGGGATCCAGTGATCTGAGAAAGGTTGCTGTTGATGGTAAACATTGACCATCGGCCAACTCACTAATGACCTGAATCAGGAGCGGCTCATCTTGTCTCACTACCTGTAAAGAGCACAAAAAGTATAAAAAGTGTTAGATTTTAAATAAGACTTCACAAAAAATATTCATTTTTTATAGAGATAAATAATGATTTATATGTTATAAGCCATATCAAACTCTTGACCATTGAAATTCTAATACAAATGCATATTCATGTAAAAACCAACTCCTTATTTGACACATTTTCAAACTAGAAGCCCAAGGTAATTTACAAGGTCGTATGTGGTAATTAAATAAAACAAACAAAAGGATTCCAATTACACATTACATAAGCTTTCATTATTTCAAATATCCACATTTGAAGAACAGTAAATCTCAAACAAAATAAAGAATAAGATAGAGCAGTCTCACATCTCAAACTTTTAAAGTTTAAGAAAATTTCCATTACCTGAAATAACTGTACAGTATGTGGAACAATTTCTGCATATTTCGCATACTCAAAGGCAAAATTACCTAAGTCATTCATCTGTGGATCAGGTACAGGTGGAAGTTGCTAAAATGTTAATGGATAAGGTGTTGTAGTTTACAACTTAAGTGATAAAAGTTTTATAGAAATTCTTTTGCAGGTTGTTGAAATTGTACATGCAAAATCAATCTCAGATTCATCAAAATCTCTCCAGGTTATAAACTAGTAATACATGTATAGATGACCACTTGTTTACAAGGTCGAGCAATCGAATTATATTATAACTACGTACTGAGAGAGCTATACTTCAGCGAACACGGCTACCACTACATGTATCAATTAATGGTTTTATTAATACCCTCACTGCTCAGTTGGAATGAAAATGAAAATGATTTCATATCCACCCGGTGTGAATAGTCCTATGATGCCTCGAGCACAATCTATTGTACAGACACAAATTTTATTCCACTACTTTTTGGCTTGTAGCAATTTTTTTCCTTAAACACTTATTCTCTAAATTATTGGAAATGCCAAATGGTTCACACTAAAATGCCGCACCTACATGAGAAATTTTATTGCTCTAGACACATTGAAAATATGTGCCCACTTACAGAAATTTCATGATTTTCAAACTTTGCAAAAATTCTCATTTTACAAAGTTAAAGTTTGAAAATTATGAAATTTCTGTAAATCCACATCTTTCCAAAATTCCCATTTAGGTGCGGCATTTTAGTGTGAATCATTTCCAATAATTTACAGAATAAGTGTACAGAAAAAAATTAGTTACAGGCGAAAAAGTAGTGGAATAAAATTTTTGTCAGTACAATAGTTTGAAACATGTGGAAACAAAATCAATTCTTCAAGGTACCTTGTAATCACCACAGAATATCGTCTGGATTCCACCCATTGAGCTGTTGCTGCCTCTTACATACATGCAGAGTTCATCTACAACTTCAACCGTTTTTGCCGAGCACATCGAAATCTCATCAATGACGACAACGTCAGCTTCTCGAATTTTAAAAGCTCTGAAATGAAATTATTCTATAAAAACACCCAGCAATTTTAAAAGATGTCTTGATTCATCTGTATTTTTTTTAAAGTCTTTAACGTCCTCCATGTTGTTGTTTTTCTTAGTCTGCACTAAAATATCCACAATGCAATTGTTTGCAGCCACCTGGCGGCGAAAACGGTACTACGATTTGCAAACTGGCCCATAATTAAACTAAAGAGGAAATCATACTAACCTTGAAGAGTAATATCTATCACTCTTGTCTGAAAACATCTGCTTTAGCTGACTAATTGTGAAGCAACCAGTCTTCAGTCCCAGCTGAGAATGCAGAGTTTGGCACCCATGCTCTCGAAGCTGTTTACATGCAACTCCTTAAAAGTAATGGACATAATAATTCTGACATGATATATAGTAATTGTGGAATTATGATACTACAATCTGTAACCAGGGCCAGGATAAACAACTCTTCCATTCATATTGAGAGGTAAAATCTTGTGGAAGACACGTAAACAGTTTAAATAGTTTCTTTTGATGGAAATTCATTTATCCTGGATATAACATATATAAGTTTAACAATAGATTTTAGTCAAGGATAACACTCAGTTCACACACTAAGCTTTCAATGGCATCCGTCATCTTGTTCACAGTGGTTGAAAGCCTTAGAGGTAGTGAAGGATAGATTAACATCTGATATCTCCTTGCCCAACCGCACCACCCTCAACCCCGACGAGATAACAAGATTGCTAGGTTTGTGTCTAAGGTGCACTTACTTCACCTTCCAAGGGGAATTTTATCTCCAGATCCATGGTGCAGCGATGGGCTCCCCCGTGTCTCCCATCATATGTAACCTATATATGGAGGAGTTTGAAAGGAAGACTCTAGCATCGGCCCTCCATCCACCATGATTGTGGAAGACATATGTGGACGACACGGCTGTGATCCAGAAGAGAGAACATGCGACAGAGTTTCAACAACACCTGAACTCGGTGGATAAGTGTATCCAATGGACCACGGAGGGGGACAGCATGGTGAATGCTGAGAGATCCCTTCCATTTCTTGACACTTTGATCCTAGTGAACAGTGATGGATCTCTTCGAACACGCATCTACAGAAAGGATACACATACAGACCAATATCTGAATTTCTGTAGCAACCACCCAATGGAACATAAAGCTGGAGTAGTCGGACTTTAAACCACAGGGCCGAGAGTGTGGTTAGTGATACCAGTGAGAAAAAATCTGAATCTGGAGAAAGTGTTAGGGTTCAATGGATACCCCAAAAGTGTGATGATAAAGAGCAAGCCGAAGAGAAGACAGACTGCACAAGATACAGTGGTACAGGTGGATCACCCCAAGAGACCTCCGGTAGTAATACCATACATTCAAGGAGTGTCTGAACACATGAGAAGGGTGATGCACCAATTCAGTGTGCAGGTGTCCCTGTGAACACTCTTAGACAGCTACTGGTGAGACCCAAGGACCCCCCCGGAGAAAGAACGTGTAATTGGACCTGTCTACCAGATAAAGTGCCAGGATTGTGAGGCCTCGAACGTGGGAGAGACTGAACACGTGTAGGTTCCTAGAACACCGCAGACCCAGTTCAGCTGGATCAGAGGTGTCTCGCCACCTGCACACAGACAGTAAAGGACACAGTGTCTTGCTCGAAGGGACCAACATTTTATGTGTAGAACCCAAATATTTTGAACGTGGCGTGAAGGAGGCCATTAATATCAGGAAACTCAAGCCCTCACTAAATAGAGATGGGGGCAGGTACCAGCTTCCTTCCATCTGGAACAATGTCCTCACCGAGAGGAGGGGAGGGGGGAAAATGGCGTCAAGGTCAAATAGTTTGTTCTTGTGAAAACAGCATTTCTGGTCAATTTTTGCTGGTAATTAATCAGCAACATGACAAGTGTCAATTTTCATCAAAATGACATGAGACACTTTTCCACTTAATCCTTACCTTGTGTACAACAAACTACTTTACGTGTAACTAGGTGGGTTAGTCAACATATTATATTGCAAAACGGTAGAAAGTACACAAAAAATCTTAAAGAAAAAATTTCCTTTTTCAAAAATTGTTCTATTTAAGCAACATTTCTGGAAGTACAATTAAAAACAATGCCTGTTGATGCACATGTGATGATTTTTTTCCCCATCCTCTTCAATTGATGAAGTATCTCATTCAAAACATACGATTTTCCTGTGCCAGCAGGACCACAAAGTGTGAAGGAATGCCCCCCCACAGCCAGAGTGCATGCTTCTTGCTGGTCTTCGTTCATACTGTAAGAAACAAGAATCTTCTAAGTAATAACAGTAGCATATTATTTGAAGAAATATATTAACCTAAAATCAATACGATTTTTAGTATGATTTCAAAAATTAAATCGTCTAAATTAAATTTTAGAGGAAGTGCCCAAATGAATCATAATGTTTCAAGCCCTTAGTATTATAATTTACTTAATCGATAGAAACATTATCAGGGTCAGGATTAGTCACTTGTCCGCTCGTATTGACTAGTAAAACCTTGTGGCAAATGAATAGAAATTTTAAGAAACTTGTCCTTTTCAAGAGTAGCAAATTCTGTTTCATTTTGCATACAGGTTTAGAGATTGTTCAAGGAGGACGAGTGCGCTTTGCGGAGGAATGGTTGATTTTCAGGAGTTACTCATCCTCTTGTCGAGTAGCACTTTTTCACCTAATCCTGACCCTGATTATCATGGAGAGTTTAACAGTGGCAGTTTATATTTGAAAACTTGTGTCAAGAATATATTGTCTG
>JAGTTF010005404.1:5656-19792 GCA_019095985.1 Streblospio benedicti | reverse complement strand
AACAACCTGAAATTCTACAGGCTGGTAGGTGTCCTGTACGAAGATGCAACTCACTTCAAAGCCGAAGTGACCCACGTTCACGAGGGCCATCTTGGTCAGAGGCTCAGAAGGAAAACAAAGTCGATCAACGTAAAACTACAGGACGCGTGGGACAAGCACATCCGGGGCGAACTTACGGACTTTCGAGCTACTGTCAATATGCAATTTTGCATACAGACCGCATTGAGTGAGTTTATTAGTGGACAAAGACTGCAGAGTTCCTTAGGTTAGCAGTGGAACTAAGAAGACTGGTGCTGAATTTTTTACCCTGACGCACCACGGTTGCACGAAACACCTGCTGTCAGCAAAACTGACACATTCACAAAGTGGCAATGTACGGTACGGCCCAAACGTGGGGTCGCTGTTGGGCGAAAGTTTATCAGCATTTTAACACACACGTTACCAGTCACTTTACGTTGAGGATCATGAAGAAAGCTAAAGCCACTGAGGGGAACATGTGCTCGGCGCCGTGCCGTAAAGTGTACAACATACCGTCTCATTTATGTAGATCAAAAGTGCTCATAGAGCACAGCGTCGCTCGAACAGCGGTCACTCATGGGCAATAAGAAATTATAAACAAAGCAACGCAATTACACTATCACCTAACGTTACATTAAATACTAATTCATTTCTATCAACAGTGCCACCGGAGATTTGGGAGCGCATCCTGAAGTTCGCCGGTGGAGGAGACCAGTTGACTTCCATGGTGTCGCCAGCGTGGCGTAAAATGGTGGCTGTCCATGTAGGTGGTTACTTGGATGACTCGGATGATGATGATTGCATCTTTCAGCCGGCGTCAAATAGGTGACCGGTTTGTGTGCACCACGGCTGATTTCTTCAAAGACCACGGTTTCTACACAGGTGCTTCTAACGACCTCCGATCATTCCTGCGAAAAACGTATCCGTGGGAACAGGTAGCGGTGGAGTTTGAGGATATTGGTTCGGGTTGGCTACGTTTGTTGCAGGTTAAATTCACCCAAAGTGAAGCTGCCGCAGAAGTTGACAGCATTGTTTTCCCTAGACATCTTTACTATTAAGGTAGTCCATGTATAAAAAACGAAGCCCGACCATGAATGATTCGGCCCTACCTAAATAGTTTGTATTTTTACATTGACTGTCATATCAGCTGTCATCTAACGTGCAAACAGTTCAGCTCATTCAAATAATGTACTAAAATGAAAGCAATAGTTTTTATCATTTTCCTGTCCTTCTCACATGGAAATTTGATAAGATAGTACAAAAATTTAAAAAATCCAAATTGTGTTTAAAACATTTTCAAACGTTCGTATTATTCCTAATGCTTAAATAGTGCTGAGATAACTTTATTAAAAACCAGACGTATGGTAAAGCATATATATTTTTTACACATAGGCTACCTTAATACACTGCTATACACTGCCTATTCTGCTAATCTGTCGAAAGATATTTTTGCCATGCATTTGTTTTTTATAGGTGGTAGACGATTGAATTTTCAGATTGCCCCTGTGAGCCAGTTTGTTTGTGTTTGTTTCAGGTAAAATTCGTCCACAGTGAGGCTGCCATAGCGTGTTTGTTTTTAGTCTGAGAATATCCAGTTTTGCTATTTTTTCTGGCTTTAAACGAACACACAGTAAATTAAGTCATTACTAGTTTGATATTTTCATATCGCCCTAATAAACTTTATAATGTTGGTAAAAGTATTCTTAGATGCATTACTATGTTTATTACGAGACAGTAGAAAGAGTATTTTTTCAAGCAGGATATGGAAGAAGGGCAAGAAAAATCCACGTTTAAAGATGCTTTGTTGCAAAGATCAAGTGAGACCTTAGAGTTCATATACATTCTGAATGTAGAAAATATTCACATAGGCCACGTTACTGGAGAGGTAAGTTTCTTGGTGTTGCAATCATATGTATTTACAAAGGATAAATATTGTAATGATCAATGTAAAAAGGCAGTATGTGTTGTGATGTTATGCAAATTAATTGATACACAATGCACATCTTTACACAGGCAGCTGGTCCTTTACTGAAAAGCGATGAAGGCATAAAGCAAGAAATTAAACACTTAGTCCAAAATGGCGAAAAATCGTAAGCAGTTAATCAAGGACATCATCATGAAAAATATCAAAAGAAAATATGGGGTAGTTTCACCACATAATAGACGACTACGACCCTGTTGGAAAGATTTCAGTAATATGATATCGTCAGCAAAAAAACAGCTTCAGTATGATTTTGCATATTTTTTAATTAAAATAAAAGGCAATTATGCTATTGCACTTTTCGAGTGCAACTGCATGTGAACTTTGTAAAGATTTAATATGTATTATATCTATCTATAATTTCATCATATCAAAGCCAATGATGCAGAAAGCAATCATTTGCTGACTTTGACTTTGCTGTGGTACATGTAGACCCTAGCCTTTCTAAAGGCTATGATATTTATAATTAAGTTTAAATATTCATATTTAGTTTCCTTCATATTAAAACAGCCACACAGAACACAACTCTGTTCACATGCATGTGCATATCTTAGACTGACTCTAATAGACTGATGTTTAAATATCATAACGAATAAGTCTCGGCATTATCAATAAATGTGAAACCAAGAATGATGAAATGATGGATATAATGGAAGAAGTGCAGTCTCATTAACCAGGACATAGCCATGATGAAAATGATATTCACATTCAAGGAAGGATAGCCTTTGATGGCGATTATCTTACTTTTGAGAGGGCAAAAGTGGCACAAACAAACAAACGAAATGGACGTACACCATCGAAACAATTAAAGGCTATTTTAGCACGTACAGCTAAATTCCACAACCAGGCTGAAGTAATGAAAGCAATTTGGTACCATCTCTATTCAAAGGAAAATGCCCAAGATGTTGGATCCTTATTCAATGCAATGGCTCAGTTTGGTGATAACATTGGTGATGATCCATTTAAAGATTTTTACAGTAGCTCAGACTTCCTTGACAAATTTTCTATGGCTTACATTCTGAGTGGTGCATTACATCATTTTGAGATGGAAAGCATGCAGTCAAATATGAAAGCAAATGTTCCAATTGATAATACTTATGGCGCTTTATTCGAGGAGGCTAAGCATTTTGTGGAGCAGTTTTTACATATACTTTGTTTGATGTGGATGCTGATGCTCCACGTAGTATGAATCTTGAGTGTAAATATTGTTACAAAAAATTTAAATCTAAGAAGTCTGCTCTCATCAAGCATGAAGTGGAAGTGCATGGACATAATCTCATCCAAGATGAAATCTATGATGAAGAACAAGACCCCATTTATAACTATACCTGTGTAGGTCTAACACTGCTGTTGTTAAGGCTAGAGCATACTGATGCCATTGCCTATGGTGATGGGGATAGAATTGTATTATGCAATAAATTCTTAACATTATTGTATAAAAATTCACAATGTCCAAAATATGCCATCGCAATGCTTGAGACGCAGTGCCAAATATCAATATTACTGTCACCAACAGATGCATATTTATTTACTTGGAATAGAACTGTCAACCATCAGGGTAAGCCAGATACTAATTTCCCCAACGATCAGGATATGGAACACCAAAATCTCATTTTCAAAACAGAAGCAAAATCATACAGAGGAAAATACAGGGTCAGTAAAAGTGGCCAAATAACCAGTGATGTGGTAAAGAATTTTGACAAGGCAACAACAGTTTTTACACCATCAGGTATACACAAGACACCTGACTGGAGTGATGATCTGACAAAAATAGTGAAAGCGATGCATAACAAACAATTGTTTATCTGTAAACCTCGTCAAAGAAAAAGAAGGGCAAAAAATACACCAAGTCCTAATGTGCTGCATGGACTTAATGTGGTTGACATAAAGGCCTGGCTAAAAAAGAGTTTTGAAACTATTAGCAGAAAACATTACTATGATTATTGAGTGACATTTTAACACTGAAAGTGTGTTGATCCTGATGTGTCTGTAAAGCAGATTCAAAATAGTGTTTTAACAATTTGGGCATTTACATTGTATGTTTTCTACTTATTACAAAACGGACCATAACAGAATACTACAAAAATAAGACTGTTACTGATTATTTGAATTCTCACATGTATAACAATAATTGTTACTTTTTTGTTTAGTTTATCATGAAGTGAGCAGCAGCAGCAGGTCTCATGATTATCTCTGTTCCATGAATTGAATTGAAAATTGTAAAATACAATGAATATCAAGGATGAGTTTTATATAAAATGTTTAATTGACTATTCAAAATCAACATCAAATTGAACTATTTGTGTTGAAAAGATATCTTATTTTGATATTACCCCAAGACTGTGTTTATTCATGTAATACAGCCATCTCAAAAGAGGACATAATTTGACGCCATATGTACATAAAAAGCTACCAAGAGCTGATGGAGATGACGATGATAAAGCTTACTGTCCTTTATTTCCATGTTGCTCCACAAAGAAACATTATAAACATCTAAAACAGCATCTTATGAGGTTTCACAAACTTGACCCTGCTGACTGTTGTGTGATACTTCAGCCGGCTGTTGAAGAGCAGCAACAAGATGTACAGACTCCAACCTCTGGAAGTTTGTACCTTGGCAGGTGCTCATGCAGACATTGATAGTGCAGCGCCATCAACTCACAAGCAGAGTGATTGCAGAATATTCAAGTTCTATTATAATGTGGACTTATTGGCAATTTATGGAAGAGATATAAAATTATTTTTACAATGTGACAGCAAGCGGCATGATAGAATTGAACAATTTATTTGTCAACATAACACCATATTAAATACATCACAGATTAACCTTGTTTATAAGTCGGTGAAAAAGATTTATCAAAACACTAAAAGATTAACTGAATTGGAATTTAAATGTAATAAGCGAAACTGTCTAGGAAATCATAAATCATAAATTGAAAGTTTTAGGACAACGAACACTGACTACGGTTGAAAAAGTAAAGCTCTTCAAAAGGTAGATTTATTTCAATGCAAATTGATATTGTTGTAAAAAAATGTATAAAACTATTTAGTCGCACGTTTAAGTATTATTTGTAAAACAAAGTTGTAGACAAGAACAGAACTTACATTTTTTTAGAATTATAGTTTTTCGTTCAGAGTTCTGGTAAATAGAGCCCATTGCATTGATGGTTATATTTGTTTTTCTATTTTAGAAGTTTTATATTTCCATCTTGTGATGGAACTTACCATGTTGATAGATATATAAATAAATTAAGCAATGTGACAATTGAAAAAAAAAGGTCTTATTGCGTCGGTCGGCGGTCACAACAACTTCTAGACTACTAATAATGATGAGGCCGTTTGCACAATGTACTGCAGGTGCTTTGAACGTAAGGATTTTAGGAAAAAATCGTGTGAAGTGGTCGCACATTTTCCTTAATATCTCCGATGATTTTCGACGTACAGCAAATTAATTATTATATTCGTAACCTACAGTAATATGCGTTTCTAATCATACCAATTATGAAAGAAAAGTGCGATATTTTGTTCCTAAATTTTGCCTGCCAATATGTGCTTTATTCCGACGTTGTTAACGCGGTTATAATTTGACAAGTAGCGCAATATGAAAAAAAGCCAATAATCAATAGTATATGCTCGAATTGCATCATCCAATATACGTATCAGAATGAGAATTGAATGTATGTCACGCTGATGCGGTTTATTTTTATTTAGCTTTAAAATTAAGTCAGTTTTTGCCCCAAATACGGCTGAAATAGACAGATTTTCATCATATGTGCCATGAAGCCGGTTTTACTTTGTAGTGCGCATGCGCGAATTACAGAGCGCGCATAATTCATGAGCTGCAAGTTCAAAAGGTCAAATCCTACGTCACGTTGGGCAATTTCCATATGTAATTACTATATTTATAAATTATTAAAATATTTATTATAAAAAATCTGGATGAACAAAAAATATAACAAGACACATTTTTTAATTTATTTATTAGTTTTCTACACTTAGGCAAACGCCTGGCTGGAAGAAAAAATTCTTTAGCTGCTAGAAGTAACTCCTTTAAATAAATACGATTTGATTGTTTTTTGTTTTGTTTTTAATATGGCAACATCAATATAAAATAATCATATATCTAAGGACATCATCCCTAAGAATAATTGAGTTACTCTTACATTCTAAAGAGTATGCACATAAATAAAACGTATATGTTTGTGTAAGATATTTGAGATACTGACCATATTATAGATGCGACGGAATATTTGAGTGATTTTTTTTCCCTGTTAATTACAGATGCAAAAGCTACAGGCTAGATTCCCTCCAATGCCATGAGAGGTCGGACGCCCACATGACTGCTGCAAAGAGGGAGCAGAACCTTCGAAACCCTCAAGTAGCAGAAGCTCAAGTAGCTGTGCGCCAATTACAACAAATTGAACCACCTAGTGAGAAGGCGACCTACAGACTTGGCCTCCTAATGCGCAATGCACATGCAATTGCCAAGAGCAGGAAATCTTTTAAAGATTTTAGATGGTTGTGTGTCCTTGATGAGGCCAAAGGCCTGGACATTGGGAAAACATACAGGACTGATAAGGGCAAAGAATTTATTCAGGCTATATCAGAAACAACATCCAGCAAGATCAAAGATGATGTTCAAGAAGCAAATTTTTTTTAAGTATCACATCAGACGGTTCTACAGACTCTGGAACCATGGAACATGAAATTGTATACATTAGAACTGTTAAGCAAGGGAACATCAGCAATAAATTTCTTTTTCTCAAGTCCCCAAACAATGCCACTGCTCAAGGAATAACTGACTGCATCTTATCCGGCTTAGCCGAGTATGGGGTTACAGAAAAGGAATTGAGAAAAAGATGGTTGCCATGGGCTGTGATGGAGCATCAGTTATGGTTGGCAAAACTGGTGGTGTGGCTAGCAAGCTTCAGGTCATACAACCCTCTCTCATAGTCGTACACTGTATGGCTCATCGACTTGAATTAGCATTCAAGGATGCTTTTATAAATGATAGATTGTATAAAGAAGTCAGTGCACTATTCGATAAGTGCTCTAGCCACACATTCTGCGCGCAGTCACTAATCGATGAATTAGGAATAAAAGGACGCAAAGAGTCCCTGTCCCTCACAACCTTGGAAAAAAAGGGCAGCATTTCAATGTGTCAGGTTGTGACTGACTGTCCCGGCCGTCAACCCACCACGCCCACCTGCCGGTCGCGGCCAATGTTTGTTAGCGTGCAAAGCAGCCAGCAAGGCTTTCAACGCCGTCATGGACATTTTAATCATATTGTATTGAAACAAATATAATTTACAAATCTGTAATGGATTATTGCTCGTTGTTATTTCTAATTTAATATTTATCTTCTTTGGGATTAATTCTATTTTAAATTAAAATCACCTAGGGGTCCCTTTTATAAAGCTGGGTTGCTCTGTACCCAGTAATCTTGCTGGCAACTGACCCCAATTCACCTGCTTCTTCATCAAGCCCTGACCTTGAGAAAAGGCTATTGATAAGAATCCCTTTTACACTTTACGACACTATTACTTTGATGTTTCGAGACTGGAACAGGTTATGGATGGTACGAGTAATTATGGGTGCCTTATGCCATTATTTGATGGCAGTATAAAAGACCGTTTCTCTTGCCTTTAATGACGCTCGAGGAATATGAATGTGCAAGGTTCTTGGCAAGTAGCTAATTTTTGGCCATAATATTCTAAGCTCTTTCATCGAAATTTCTCACATTGGGTACATATGTGATTTGCACACATTTTCGGATGTTTCTAGATGTGCATATACGTAAATTTACAATGACTGTGATATTCTATTGTGCCTTTGCAATTTTAGTTAAAATTACACCCTTAAATTTAGCATAATAAAGTGTGACTTTACCGCCGCCCTCAACAGTGGTGCCGAGGGCTTCACAGACGAACAGCTGATCGCTGTGATCTCGGCAAAGACACTCAGCGTCCAAACAGACTACTTCCCCTTCGTGAATTCAATTTCAGAAAGTTTGGCGCTGTCACGGCGCTCTCTCACACGCTGAACACGCAAAGACTCAGGCGCTGATCAAACAGGGCCGTGAACCTTACGAGTCAGGGCGGGGAGACCGTGCTGTTACGAGCCCTGGACTCCAGCAGCCAGGACTCCCCTGTTCCACGTGACCTCATAGAGGTGCTGATCACCCCAATGACCCTCTACCACCGCCAAGACAGGCACGACTTCTCTATCACCCCGCTAAAAGAGACCATCGACTTGCAGAGATGGGACCTTGTGGCCTTGCTGGTGCAGCACGGCGCCAGGTGGGAGGAGCTCCTCCTGGAAAACTCTCCCTCTCTGGCCGGTAGAGTCAAACGTTAAAGAAGCCCCAACTACCCATAGCAAGATGCTCTTTTAAGACTTTTATTGTTTAATTAAATCTCATTCTATTCCTAATTTCTCCACTTTCTACCTATTTTAGTGACACCGCATAAATCAACAAAAGATGGTCCAGCTTTCAATGTAAGACATTTACATCATTGATTCGGATAAATCTGAAAACATGAATGTAACTATCAGTGATTATAGAAACATCAAATATTGTGACATCAATTGTTATTTCAATACTATGTCGGTCACAGCTGCTTTAGTGTTGATCTGTATTTTCATCATCAATATATCAATAATCTTGTGTTAATGAATGTAATGATATTACGTTGGCTAGTAATTTAGAAGTGTTAAAAGTATTAATTGCTTTCAGAAAGTGTTTTAATTTGTTTATTATAAATCTAATGTATTTAAATCGGCTGGAACAGACCACATAACTAACTTATCTAATCTTTGTTATAAGGTGAAGACCTCGTGGATGATACAGACAGCCAGACCAGTGTTGCGTCCACCTCAGCCTCGAGCAACGGGGAATCCTGGTCAACAAATGAAGTGCTACGTCTGATCAGCCAGATGCAGGAATTATCAACTGATGATAACGGAGAGCAGCCATGGTCAATTGCAGCTCTAGAATAAAAGATGCGTCAACGTCGCGGAAAACAGGTTGAACTGTTCAGCACCATTGCAGAGCAATTGACGAATGAATGCAAAAAGCATTTCTCTGAAAAACGGGTATCAAGAAAATGGCAGGGACTTGTTGATGGCTACAAGAATAGTTTAAAGAACCATCAAGAAACCGGTCAAGGACCAAGCAGCTTTCCATTCCGAAAGGAAATGGATGAACTCGTCGGTGACCGGCATGACATTAACTTTGTCGTGACAGGAACTCAACAGGAGGTAACTGTACACAGCCCAGAGGAGTTACGTTCTTCCCACAGCTGCTGCTGAAGCACCATGTCGGACACCAAAGTCCATCAGGATAAGGAAGCGCCGGAGAAGACAGCTCTTCTTGATTACATGAAAGAGAGTGATGAGCAGGCTCAAGAGTTAGAAAACTATTTTATAACACAAACTTGTGGGTTAGTGATCAGTAAAAAATATCCTTTTCTAGCAGCATCTCCTGATAGGTTGCTTGATAGTGATACTGTGACGAAATCGCACTGTAGCCGTTTTCTTCTGTCACAAAGTTTTAATGTTTACAAAACGTGATCACAAAAACTGTCCTCCATTACGTGACCACTGGACAAGTCCTCCTGATCCCGGAGTGCTCCATGAGAGCGAGCAGCTGAGTGGTCAGTCCAGCGGTCAGCTAGGGCATCAGATTAGACTAGCCGAGGTATAAGATGGGCTGCACGGCTCATATTGGCCCCTCCGCTGACGTCTCGACAAGTGAAAGAACAGAAGACAACCAACAGGCAAGCGTGCATTGAGCGATAGTGAGTGATATTTGGACGGCAGCCCACGTGGAGTTACCCCGCCACCGACCCGAGGGACCCGAGAAGATCCGGAGCAGACGACAGAGCCAAGGATGGCGAGGGCATATCAACAGCAGGGTAAGCGGATTGTAATAAACGAATAAAGAACGCAGTCAACGTGTAAATGGTATTGTTGCTTTTCCTTGGCATCTATACACTCACACACTTAATACATGAACAGTAGCGCCGAAACTCACTACATTTTGGAGGAAAAATACACGTCAAAGTTACTGGCAAACGTGTGAACAGAGGACAAGGACTTGGATTAGAATTACCTGCAACATACACATGTGTCGGCGCTAAAAAGGATACAGTGATTCTTCAACGTCTAGTCGGCAAATGAGCACACATCGAAATATCTTGGACTACCAGCTAGACCAATAACGCTAACTAGACTAATCAAACTAGCTGGTGATCTAACTGGATTTGTTGCCAAGCTCAGCGGAGCATAACGATAGCCTGATTGTATGAGGCTGACATTGACACAGAGGCTCTGACTCATATTCGATGAAAAAGGTGAATATTCGAGGAAAACGGTGACGGTAATTCTTGGAAACAGGGGTGTGGGCTTAATAGGGCAGGTGTGCTTGTTAAAATGAATACGGTACTTTCTTTTTCCTTACTTCCCAAATTGGATCTGTCTTCTTGTACAATGTCTTATAAGTGAATTCAATCTTTTGATACATGACTTGCTGCTGGGACCTGACCAGCACACATACAATGCCTCTAGCAGAACTGCCCAATTGACAAAGTGGCAGTGTACGGTACGGCCCAAACGTCGCTGTGGGGCGAAAGTTTATCAGCATTTTAACACACACTGTACCAGTCACTTTACGTTGAGGATCATGAAGAAAGCTAAAGCCACTGAGGGGAACATGTGCTCGGCACCGTGCCGTAAAGTGTACAACATACCGTATTGTTTGTGATAGCGTTATATGTAATGATTGTGGCGCATTCATTTAAGTAGATCAAAAGTGCTCATAGAGCACAGCGTCGCTCGAACAGCGGTCACTCATGGGCAATAAGAAATTATAAACGAAGCAACGCAATTACACTATCACCTAACGTTACATTAAATACTAATTCATTTCTATCAACAGTGCCACCGGAGATTTGGGAGCGCATCCTGAAGTTCACCGGTGGAGGAGACCAGTTGACTTCCATGGTGTCGCCAGCGTGGCACAAAATGGTGGCCAAAATGCGGCCAAACGCTGTCCATGTAGGTGGTTACTTGGATGACTCGGATGATGATGATTGCATCTTTCAGATTTTCCCGGCGAGCCGGCGTCAAATAGGTGACCGGTTTGTGTGCACCACGGCTGATTTCTTCGAAGACCACGGTTTCTACACAGGTGCTTCTAACAAAAAACGTATCCGTGGGAACAGGTAGCGGTGGAGTTTGAGGATATTGGTTCGGGTTGGCTACGTTTGTTGCAGGTTAAATTCACCCAAAGTGAAGCTGCCGCAGAAGTTGACAGCGTTGTTTTCCCTAGACATCTTTACTATTAAGGTAGTCCATGTATAAAAAACGAAGCCCGACCATGAATGATTCGGCCCTACCTAAATACTTTGTATTCTTTACATTGACAGTCATATCAGCTGTCATCTAACGTGCAAACAGTTCAGCTCATTCAAATAATGTACTAAAATGAAAGCAAAAGTTTTTATCATTTTCCTGTCCTTCTCACATGGAAATTTGATAAGATAGTACAAAAAAAAAAAAAAATCCAAATTGTGTTTAAAACATTTTCAAACATTCATATTATTCCTAATGCTTAAATAGTGCTGAGATAACTTTATTAAAAACCAGACGTATGGTAAAGCATATATATTTTTTACACATAGGCTACCTTAATACACTGCTATACACTGCCTATTCTGCTAATCTGTCGAAAGATATTTTTGCCATGCATTTGTTTTTTTAAGGTGGTACACGATGATTGAATTTTTCAGATTGCCCCTGTGAGCCAGTGTCAAATGTTTGTGTTTGTTCCAGGTAAAATTCGTTCACAGTGAGGCTGCCATAGCGGTGTTTGTTTTTAGTCTGAGAATATCCAGTTTTGCTATTTTTCTGGCTTTAAACGAACACACAGCAAATTAAGTCATTACTAGTTGGTAGGTGCAGTTGGAACTGGCCAACCACAAATTGTAGCATAATTTGTATGTTGAGCCATACATTCAATACATGTTGACAGGGAACAATTAATTTAATGTTATGGTAGAGAAAAGCATTGTTTCAACTCTGTGGCAAAGAATTGACTTGCAATTGTCAGAAGTTTGTATCATGTTCATGCATTGTTTAAAAGTGGTTTCAATACAGATACTACAAATAGACAGGTTTTGGATGGCACAAAAAAAATGAAAATCAATAGTCAAGGAACTTTGCTTTTAAAATCAAGGTATTAGATGACCGTTAAGTAGAATAAGAACGTAATTTTTTTCCAGATTATGGTTATATGATATATTTGCTTTAAGAATCTGATGGATGCCACCTTAGCACCCTTGAGCAATTTTTGTTATTGACGTCGTAAGCAGCACCCCGTTTGAGACGTACCCTTTGAGTATCGCATATCATAACAACTAAGTTCAGTTACATTTTGGTATGCCGAACATTAAAGACCATATAGATGCGCACAATAAGCGGCAGATAAAGAAAGAACAAACGCAAGAGAACAAGTGCAATTGCAGGAGAAAAGACAACTGTCCTATAGATGGAAAATGCCTCCAGGCCTCTATAGTATATCAAGCCTCTGTAATAGCTTCCAACCAAACTACAGCAACCTACATTGGACTTGCCGAAACTTCGTTTAAAACACGCTACAATAACCACAAACAATCTTTCAATAATGAAAATTTTAAAAATGTAACTGAACTTAGCAAATACATATGGAAATTAAAACAAGACAAAATAGAGCACAGAATAAATGGACAATAGTGGGTAAAGCAAGAGCATATAACAATAGGACAAAGAAATGTAATTTGTGTAATTTGGAGAAATTTTTCATTATTTATCACAGTGAAATGGCCACCCTGAATAAAAAGTCGGAGCTTGTGAGTACCTGTAGACACAAGAGGAAATTCCTACTGATGTAATTCTAATATGATGAGTATTGTGCACTCTTTTGTTTGTTTTGTGTCATGCATAGATTTTATTCTTTATTCTGTATTCTTTCGCACAATTTTTTCTATGAGTATAATTTGGCTTCAAATCTTCTCCTTTCATGATACTTTGTCTTAGACATTGGTGAAATAGTTGGATATAGCTTTTGTGTTTTTATGTATTGAACTCATGTACTAATAAAAAAATAAAGGGGATTTTTTAGGGAAAAAAAAACCCAAAAACCTTTATTTTGTTTTGTTCAATTTTATTTACTTAAGCTTTTTATTATTATGTTAATTTAAAAAAATTTAATTTTTTTTTTAATTTTTTTTTTCTATAAAATGTGATTTTTTTGGGGGTTTTTTAATAAATTTCTAGCAGATACTTTATTTTAGAAAAAAGGGAATAATACCTTTTAATCCCAAAAATTTCCATGTTAAAAATTTCCCCAATTTAAAAGGAAAATAATCTAACTTAATATTTTCCAAAATACTTTTTATTTAAAAAATGATAACTACCTCTACCATTTGAAACCATTTAACCCCACATTCCTTCCAAAGGCCTTATCAAACAATTTTAATTATACTGAAAAGATTTCTGGAAAGGGGGTTTTGAAACCCGGGGTTTAAACATTACAAAACAAGTTTAAAACCCTTAGGTTAATTGGGCCAAAAATCGGGGTGGGTTTTAATTTTAAATTTAATATATTCAAATAAATTTAAAAAGGTGATTATTTTTTTTCACAAGAAGGTTCCTTATATTTTTTTTTTTTCCATGATATAATTTCAATATGGTAAAGAAATGAAAAATTAAATATTTTTTTTGTATGGTTTCCCCTAAATTTAAAAAGGCTCTTTTTTTTAAAAAAAAAAAAGTTTCCAAGCTCTACAGCAAAAAATAAATCAATTGTGATAAATTAAAGCATTTAATCATCTTCGTAAAGAAAAAAGCAAGCCCTCTCTAAATACTTTCTGACTCAAAATTTAAATTTATATAAAATGGTAATATGTCCTTATACATAAGGAATGAACCACAGATATTTTGAATATGCTCTATCAATGATCCCATCCTATTATGAAATTTAAATTGGAAATCTTTAAAAAAAATTTTTTAATTATAATAATAAATACAATTTAAAAATAATTTAAAATTTAAATTATTTAATCAAATAATTTTTGGGTTCGGGGAACTTAAAAAGA
>JAGTTF010005402.1:29013-44104 GCA_019095985.1 Streblospio benedicti | reverse complement strand
TAACTTATGATCACTTTTGACAACTTATTGTCAGTTTTCAAATACTATTTCTGAAAATCATACTTTTACAATCAACCAGATATTTCTCTAAGCCAAAGTTGTCTTTAAATGTTCTATAAACTCTTAATTAGTTCCCAGTATCTACAATGGCTCTCCTAATTAAATTATCTCTCCATCCACACACACCCATCGACCCTTTTAACCTGGTGGCCGCACCTTGAACAGGCTTTTCAACTGGGTATTCTCACCTCAATGTTGATATTAGTCTCGATCATCCAGAATCTTGTGTGGTTTCCACTAATATAATATCAGCCTGGGTGTCCGAGGCTATTAGTATGCGTTTTTACAGACTGTGTTTTTATCAAATAATCTTGAAAATGTAATGATTCTATCAAAGGACAGTGCCCATGGTGCTTGTTATTGTGAAACTTGTGTGGTCCGGACTACAACAGTGAAAAAAAAATTAATTAAGAGTTGACACGACTTACGGACTGCAGTAGTGACAAGGACCCCGTATCAGTAACAAGTGGTGACAAGTCGGACGGACATTCTAACGTCAGAAGTCGGACATAAGAGTTGAGAAGTTATCTATAAAAGTTCACAAGTAATCAGTAAGAGTTGACAAGATTTACGGACTGGAGTAGTGACAAGGACCCCGTATCAGTAACAAGTGGTGACAAGTCGGACGGACATTCTAACGTCAGAAGTTGTCCATAAGAGTTGAGAAGTTATCTATAAAAGTTCACAAGTAATCAGTAAGAGTTGACAAGATTTACGGACTGGAGTAGTGACAAGGACCCCGTATCAGTAACAAGTGGTGAGAAGTCGGACGGACATTTTAACGTCAGAAGTCGGACATAAGAGTTGACAAGTTTTACGGACAATGGAGCAACAAGGACCCGGTATCAGTTCTAAAAAAAACCGTTAAAAACCTTTGTCCGTTCGGTGCATTTTATGGACAACTAAGCGCACATCGCCAACGGTTTTTAACGGTTTTTTTCAACAAGGTCGTTCTGTACTGATACGAACGTCAGAAGTTCCAAGGTCCTTGTTGCGAGCGCGTTTCGCAACAAGGACTTCAGGGCTGTACATCCGTCCGTCCGTCCGTCCATCCGTCCGGTTCGTTACCCCTCTACAGGTCGCATCGTTTGAGCTAGGATGCTCAAATTTGGCATGTCGGTTGGAAATGGTGACCACAAGAACCCTATTTCACATGGGCCCAAATGGTCCATATTTGGGCCCATTTGGGCCCATTATTAGGTCCATTTTACTAGTATTCAATATGCTTTAGCCAGCATATGGAAAAATCAATATCATAAGGCAGCAACATTAGTCTAGCCTGGTGCTGTTAGCTGCTGAAATATGAATATTGATTTTTGACAAATATAGACAGTGGCATTCCAGTGCTTTTCCAGGTCCGGGGCGCATTTTCATATTAGTGTTGTTGTGCCTTAACACTGGCTTGTTTTATACACTGCGTCCATCCATCCGTCCAAATAAATCCGTCCATCCGTCCATCCGGTTTGTTACCCCTCTACAGGTCGCATCGTTTGAGCTAGGATGCTCAAATTTGGCATGTCGGTTGGAAATGGTGACCACAAGAACCCTATTTCACATGGGCCCAAATGGTTCATATATTTGTCAAATCTGATTACCCTATGTTTATGATAACTTGTTATGGTTACTAATTTTATTACTTATCATGTGTAGTCATCTAAATAGTTTCCAACAACAAAACATAGTGCTTAATTCACCTACTGCTGGAGGCATAGTCACCATGTTTTCGCAAATAGATTCAACCTATGTTCACATCTAATCAGACAAACGGTATACGTAATCCAGGATATGGCCAAGTCAGATTAGCATCTGACAATGCACCTATGAAACATGTCTGCGACACAGTACAATTATGCACAGGCAAAGTATATACATGACAAAAAAGAAATCTTAGAGGCAACAGATGATCTTAAACATGTACTTGTCAACTGCATCCAGACATCCACAGATATGGGACATCCCGCATCTGCTCCCAAGACGCTGCATACTGACCTTGACCCCAGAAATAGCCTGCCCTAGATTCCACAGACAACAATCTACTGATCATCAACTGCTGGTCATTGATCTTCTTTAGCAAAATTATATATGAAGATAATTCTTTGTTTACCTTTCTATTTTATTTGCGTTGATTTATATACCATGTTTGTATATTTGTGGAATCGCTAATTTTGATGATGAATCATGTTATGATAATGAACTTCTTACTTATCATATTTAGTCAAGTTAACTCAACTATTAGTCTCTATTTATTTATGATTATGTATTTTTTCGCTGCGATGATGATCCAATGTATTTGAATTTACCCCCTTTGGATTGTTATGATAATGCATGCACGTATATTTCTATTTATTTTGTTTACAATTGTTTATCTAACTATTTTCAATTGTATTGATTTACCTTACTATCTACTTACATTGGTATAATTGTTTATGATCACAGTTTCCATGCTCACGCCTGCCTTCTCTGTGTGTTCGCTCACGCTCAGCGGCATACACTCACACTTATATTTTAACAAAATTTCCTATCTCTTCATTCCTTATTGTTATGGAAATTTTCTTTTTCTGAGGAGTGGTAAAATGAGGCATGGCATAGTGGCTAGGGCCACTACAGTCTAGAGAGCACGCAGGCTAGGATAGGCGTGGCAGGTATAAAGAGAGAAGCGAGTAGGGAGACCGGGGAGTTGAGTGTGGGTAATCAATAAAAATGTAGTCAACCATATAGCTCTCCTTCACTCTGACTTTGGCTGTTCTTGGAAATGAGTATTACGTCTCAAGTATATAGGCTTTGATGGTGTTTGATCTATGCGTGTGGCAAACTGTGAGCTAATGTCCTTAGTTAAATCCAAATAAATATTGTAAGTTATATTGTGTTGATCTGTCTATTGAAACGGGTTTGTTTAGACAAAGGGAGAACTTGTATGTTGGCTGTGCTCTCTCTCGGACAAGAGTAATCTCAGATAATTCCGTACTTATAGCAGTGACCACCCTCATAGAGGACTCATGACTTCTCAAACGGAGCAGGGGCAAAGTTTGAGTTGTCTATAGACATTGAGGACCTCTGGTATTGGTCCTAGTTGAGACGTTGAGCGTGCAAAAGACATACAAGCTGCTAAATTCAATCCTGGCTTGACTTGGCTAATTACTGGCCTACACCACAGCCAATCACTTCAACGTACACATTCTGCCTCTACCTACCACAAACAATAACGGTTTAAATAGAGAGTCTGAACTCTCACTCCCTTCTCAGAGGGTTGGTGGAAATCATCTATAATGAATTATACTAAGGGGTGACTAATGTGTGAAAGTGCAGTCACCATCAAGGAGTACAAAAGCTACTCCATTACACTCTTGGGAAACTGCCTGACATGTATGAAATAAAGCTCACACCAGATGTCAAGCCAGTTGTGATGCCACCCAGACGTCTACCAATGGATGTCAAAGATAGAGTTAAAAAGAACTTGATGAGATGGAAAAGAAAGGAATTATTGCTAAGTTGGAAAGACCAACAGAGTGGGTTTCAGCAATGGTCGCTGCCAAGAAGAAACATAAAGATGAGATAAGAATCTGCATCGACCCCAAAACTTGAACAAAGCTATCATTGTACCTCATCAGCCTATGAAGACTATTGAGCAAGTTTAGCCAATATACATGGAGCAAAAATTTTTCAGTGCTTTAGATGCTAAAAACATCCTTTTAGCAAATAAAGTTAGAAGAAGAATCTTCATATTTCACCACATTTCAAACACCATTTAGAGATATAGGTTTCTTAGAATACCATATGGAATTACAGCTGGGCGTGAGGTTTATCAGAGCGCTATGGAGCATTTGTTTGAAGGTTGTGGAAAGAGCAAAGAAGAGCATGATGAAACCCTTAAGAAAATCTTAGATCGAACAAGAGAAGTAAATTTGCGTCTAAACAAAAAGAACTGCAAGATACGTGTGTCCAGTGTCGACTATGTTGGTCATCTGCTCACATCAGATGGGTTGAAACCAGATCCACAGAAAATTGAACTAATAATGCAGATGCCAAAGCCTGAAGACAAGCAATGTGTTCAGAGGTTTCCAGGCGTAAGTGACTACCTAGGCAAGTTCATAGATAACCTCAGTGAAAAGGAAGGATGTAGAATGGCACTGGGGACCAGCACAAGACAAATCTCTTCAAGCCTTGAAGCACAGCCTAACAGAGCAGCCAGTGTTGGGCTACTATAATGTAAACAAAAAAGTCAGACTGACCTGTGATGCAAATCAGAGTGGATTGGGCGCTGGAATCCTTCAAGATGGTAGACCCATAGCCTATGCATCAAAGGCTATGACGGAAACACAAATGAATTATGCTCAGAAAGACAAAGAATTGCTTGCAGTTCTATTTGCATACAAGAGACTTGACCAGTATATCTATGGCAAGAATGTGATTGTCGAAACAGACATCCTTCAAGATGGTAGACCTATAGCCTATGCATCAAAGGCTATGACGGAAACACAAATGAATTATGCTCAGATAGAGAAAGAAATTGCTTGCAGTTCTATTTGCATGCAAGAGATTTGACCAGTATATCTATGGCAAGAATGTGATTGTCGAAACAGACCACCAGCCCCTTGTTACAATTTTCAGTAAACCTATAGGGTCTGCACCTAGGTGACTGCAGAAAATGATGTTGAGTCTCCAGAGATATAACATCACACTAACGTACATAAAAGGTAAAGAAATGCATGCGGGAGATATGCTGTCTCGCGCATACATCAAGGATGACATGGACATGAAAGAAAATGAGTATGAAGTGATGACTCTGTCACCAGTGAGTACAAGTAGAATGGACATTATCAAGAAGACAGAACAAGATCCAGTTCTACAAAGATTGATGAAAGCGATTATTAATGGATGGCCAAAGTCTGAGAATAATGTGCACAATGATATTAGAGTGTACACCAAAGTTCATGCTGAATTGACTGTAGATGAAGGTGTAATTTGGAGAGGCACAAGAGTGGTGATTCCTAAATCACTGCAAAAAGAGTATGTGAAAATCATTTGCATGGGCCATCCTGAATTGAATCAACCAAGAGACGTGCAAGAGAGACCATTTATTGGCCAACTATTGCAAGACATTGACACGATGCTTGCAACATGGAGTGTCTGCAATAGCACCAGTAGCCATTTACAAAAACAAGAGATGAAAATGCATGAGGTTCCTGACCTTCCATGACAGATCATTGCAATTGATGTATTCGAGTGGCAACATTTGCAATATTTATTAGTAGTCGACTCATTATCAGGATGGTATGAATTCACCAAGCTACAAAATTTGAAACTAACACCATCATCAGAAAACTGAAAAAGATCTTTTTCTACACATGGCATACCTCAGAGTTTGATAACTGATAACGCCAAGTATTATATATCGAGATATTTTAATGTATTCTGTAAAAGAATGGGACATACGTCACATCACCAGCAGCCCTGGCTATGCTCAGTCTAATGGACTAGGAGAATGTGGAGTGCAAAGCATCAATGCACTATTAGACAAGTGCAAGAAAGATGGCAGTGACCTTCATCTAGCATTGCTCAACATGAGAAATGTGCCTCGTGAACAAAATTTGGGATCACCTGCACAAAGACTGATGTCACGATGTACTCGCACATTAGTACCAACAACATTTGAGCAACTAAAACCATGTCCCATCACCAAAGTAACTGAAAACCTCAAGACAGTATGTTTGCAGAAACAGCAATCCTATGACAAGTCTGCTAAAAAGTAAGGCTGACATCGATGTTGGTCAAACTGTTAGGTTGTAGACTGACAAAGGTTTTGACCACATTGGCTATGTTAAAAGGAAGGCAAATTCCCCCCACGATCGTATGTAGTTGTTGAGAATGATAAAGAATATAGAAGAACCAGAACCCATTTACTGCCTGTCAGTGAACCCCGACCACTTCCACCAACATTCTAATCTGAGGAAGACTTCTCAGCAATAGAAAAACAGCCATTCTATCATTCCATGCAAAAATCAATGCCAATAACCCACGCTGATTGGTCAATCAGCGTGCTCAATTTTGCGATGGAAAACAAGCTCCAAAAAACACGGCACTAGTCTAAACTCCTCACAATGTCGATACAGCCGCTGACGACCCAAGGCATATTCCGTGGAGCAGAGAGCAACAGTTTAGACTAACGCCTCTGTGCGCTCGGAAACAAATGAAATTGACATCTCTGTGCGCTAAAAAACGAAATTGACTGGCAATGAGAATGTTATAATATGATTTATTTTAAAATAAAATGGATTTTAGTCATGATAGAATGGTGATTGACCACTGATTGTCGTGTCAATCGCAAAATTGAGCATGCTGATGTCTGACGTCTGATTTACCCTCACTTCGTTCGGGTAAATCAGACGTCACTTCGTTCGGTAAATCAGACGTCAGCATGCTCAATTTTGAGATTGGCACTCCAATCTCGAGGTCAATTCCTACAATGATGCAACAAACGAAACCTCAAGAAGTAACTGCACAGCCACCATTACTCAAGCGACTACACCATGAACAGCGCCACAAACTGAGCCATCATGTGTGCCACTTGCAAGCAAGTATGGTAGACTGTACAAAATACCAAGGCATTTTGAAGGATTTAAAATGAGCAAGTGATGTGTCAATTTAGCAGATCATGAATATCAGTGTAGACGGATCGCTGCTGATGTTCAGGTGCATGAAGGAATTTAACTGGTGTTAAACTGCTAACTGTGTGTGTTATTATTGGCAGTAATGCTTGACATTCATTCAGCAATTAACAAACACTTGATTTCTAATAACGAGAATGATCGTAGTTTATTATTGTTGTTGCGTTTTGTTTGTTTTATATAAAAAAATATATTAAAAGATAAATTGTCAGATAAAATGTGATGAGTGTATAATTGAATTGACCAGTTTTGTAATTTGTAATTATTGCGTCGCTTCAGCTCAGCTGCTGAAGCTGCTGAAGCAAGCACTGTGTTTCGTTCATTTGTAACTAACTAACTAACTATGTTTGTATGTATGTATGCATGTCTCCGGACAAGCTAGCGGGCATACCCATGAACTTTCTGTGGCATTTCAGGCGTGTTCTACTGTATCACTTCACCAGCCACTGACCTCACCTCTTCTCACTGCCTGCCTACCTGCCAATCATCTTGCTCCGCCCATGTAGCTGCCGCCAGCTGACCACTCTCCTCTCATTCCCTTCTCACTGTCTGCCTCCTGTCAATCATCTTGCTCCGCCCCCTGTAGCTGCCGCCAACTGACCACTGTCCTCATTCTCTGTTCTACTGTCACGCTGCAAGTCCACAAACTTTTCTACCTCCTTGGAATACAAAATATACATCACCATTCCTCGGATAAGCAGTTTGATACGAACAAAACCTCAGTTCCAAAACTCAGTTCAAAAACGCTATATCTAATCCTAACCCTGCATATAAATATCACGGACTACACCTCGGATAGTTAACAATGCCAAGACAGATGCGTTGCTCGAAGTGCAATCAAGCACATGCCGCCCCCAGGGGGAAGAAGTGTGCGAACGTAGGCGAGCAACCTACAGTCGTGGATTCCGAGGATAACAGCGTGGCCAGGATTCTAGACGCAGTATCAGCCCTCAGCGACAGGATCTCACGGTTGGAGACCCAACCGTCGCCGCCTCCCCAGAACAAGTCGCAACCCGGCGCGTTCGCTGAGACTCGCGACCGCCTCCGGGACCTCGGGCTCCTGGTTGCGACAGAAGACGAAGACGAGGATGAGACAGACGCGAGCGACGAAGAGGCATCGCGCAAAATCACAAAAGGTAAAAAGTCAGGCAAACTCCGAACTGCGTCTCATAAGGTGAAATATGAACTTGACTGGCCCCATTATTATGTGTACCGCAGCGATGCCCCGGCCACCTATGATTCCCTCACAACTGCTGAGTTCACGTTCGGCTACCTCACCATGGTACAGCACGCCCCTGATAAGGACAAAGAGAGCATGAGGGAGCACCTGCGAGCAATAATGGAGGACGCATGCTCTTACAAGTGGGAGATGGTCCGCTCGTACCCACGCGGTCGTGATGAACCACATTGAGACGGGTCGCCTAACGTGGGCACAGGCCACAGATGAACGCCTCCGCCCGGCTCCACGTGTGGTCCAAGCCACAAGCACGCCAGCAACAGCAAAACAACCATCCGACCGCTCCGCCATTGCATGCCCAGCATTCCAACTTGGTACCTGTGAACATTTAGAAGCACATGACAAAAAGCTGCACGTGTGCAGCTATTGCTACAAGAAAGCTGGCTTCCACTACTCTCACCCGGAAAAGGAGTGCAAAAGGAAGCAATATGCCGAAAAAAACGGCAAACAGGAGGGCAACTAACACCCTCCTCGCAAGCCAACAGCAACCATCCCAGCCTCGCCACTCCCAGCCTCTCCAAGCCTCGTCGCCTCGCCTCCACCATTCCCCACGTCAACCGGCCTGCTCGCTTGCCTGCCGAGCCAGCAAAAGCCGCCACCGAGCCTGCGCGCCATGCTGACGTGAACCCAACAGACGTTCTACTGCAACACCCGCCGCGCCTCCTCAACTGCCAGAAAGCCGCTCCCACCACTCCACCTGCCACACCACACTGCCTTCCCCTCATCCAGCCGCAGCACGAGCCACACTCCTGCTCAGTGGCGTCGACTCCAGCGCGGCCCTCGCTCACCCACCTCACCGCTTCACGCCTCGCCGTATACGAGCGAGTCAGAGCTACCGGCCGTGCTAATCACCTCCAGGCTCGGATCCCTCTGACATCCGGCCTCAACATAACCAACTGGCGGCTCCTCACCGCCGGCCACTCGGATAGTGTTCTCTGTGACTACCTCGAGTTCGGATTTCCACTCGGATATGAAGGGCCCCACGTGCCTACCCCCACCTTCAAAAACCATGGATCTGCCGAGGCGTACCCAGACGCCGTCGCGCAATTCATCCAAGAAGAGTCGGCTCACGGCTCTCTCATCGGCCCCTTCGACGTTCAGCCATTCATCCCATGGACACAAGTCTCGCCACTCATGACACGGCCCAAGCGGGGCTCCACAGCTCGCAGAGTCATCGTGGACCTCAGCTTTCCCCAGGGCTCAAGTGTCAACTCATTCACTCCCCGCGAAACCTATTGCGGCACTCCTCACAAGCTAACGCTGCCCTCAGCGGATACGCTTCAACAACAAATCAGCACCATGCAAGGCCCATGCTACCTCTACAGCTGCGACGTAGCACGAGCTTACAGGAACATCCCACTCGACCCGCTCGCGTGGCCACTGTGTAACATTCAATTCAATGGAAAATTCTACATTGACACCAGCCTCAGCTTCGGGGCTCGCTGGAGCGCCGCTGGCTGCCAGCGTGTCACCGACGCTGTGAAATACATTATGGCCCAGAACGGCCACACTGTGATAAATTACATAGACGATATCGTCGGGCTGGCCCAGACCCTCGACCAGGCCACTCAAGGCTTCCTCACGCTCCAGCGCACGCTCGCCTCCCTCGGGCTTCCCGAGGCCACCCACAAGGCGTGCCCGCCCGCACCCACCATAATATGGCTGGGTATTGAATTTGACAGTGTTAACAGAACTATGCTAATACCCCAGGACAAACTCTCTGAGACGATAGCACTTGTATCCCACTGGCTCTCCCGCAGCGAGATATCCATCAGGCAGCTACGCTCGCTGCTCGGCAAGCTTCTTCACATTGCGCAGTGCTCTCGCCCAGCACGCCTCTTTCTAAACAGGATTCTAGCCACCTACAGAGACAGCGCTCACCTCCACATAATCCCAATTAACCAGCACTTTCGCCGGGACCTCCAGTGGTTCAAAGACCACCTGCCACAGGCAAACGGTGTTTACATGATGGACACGCCCCGAGCCGCACACTCGACCCTAGAGTGCGATAGCTGCATGACCGGCGGCGGCGCGATTTGGCAGTCCTTCTGTCATCACACTGCATACCCCGGCTTCATCACAGACACCCCCTGGCTATCTGCCATCTGGAAGCCCTTAACTGCGTCGTCAGCCTGAAGCTGTGGGCTCCTCAAATGGCTGGAACAACGGTGCAGCTTCTGTGCGATTCCATGGTGACAGTTCACACACTAATCAACGCAAAGGGCAGGGACCCCTTCATGCTCAAATGCGCCAGGGAGATATGGCTCATTTGCGCCAAGCACGCCATTAACCTCCTCCCCTCACACGCCCCCGGCACTCAGATGGCCGGCCGCGCCGACGCCCTCTCACGGCGCCACCTCGACACCCATTATGACAAACTGTGCACTGACTTAATTACGGCTAACAACTTGTCACCCTGTTCAATCGACCCGTACATGTTCAAGCTCCAACAGTCACTGTGATTCCCTTCTGTTCCAGAGTTCCCCCTCACCATCACCGACCTCCGCGTCTCTGCTGCAGCCTTGAGGCGCGAGGCATTTCGCCCCGGCACCAGAAGAAACCAGGCGAATCACATTAGGCTTTACCTGTCGTTCTGTGAACATTACAATCTCAAACCAGTTCAACCAGACACGGATACAATCTGCAATTACGCAACATACCTCTCACAGAGGCTTCGATCACCAAAGTCAGTGACTAATTATTTATCCTCAGTCGGCCTCATGCATAAATACCTCCATATCCCAGCCCCATCACTGGACTCGTTTGAACTACAGCTCACCACCAGGGCAATCAAACTCTCTATGCGCCACGTTAAAGACCAGAAACTGCCCATCACCCCAGACCTGCTCTACAAACTATGTTCAATCTGCGATGGACTCGATTGCCCACTTGGCAGGATGTTGAAGTGCGCGTTCACCATCGCATTCTTCGGCTTCCTCCGCCAGTCCAACCTTGCCCCACGCACTCCGGCCGCTTTCGACCCAACACGTCACACATGTAGAGGGAACGTCATCGTCACGCCCCACGGCCTTCACGTGGTGCTAAACTGGTCAAAGACTAACCAGCACATGGACTCACACACCATCCCGCTGCCAACCCTGCAGGATGCCACCGTTGACCCCCGTGCGGCCTACGTCGCCATGCTGTCCGACACGCCCACGACCTCCCGCCACGAGCCGCT
The DNA here is from genome assembly GCA_019095985.1 of Streblospio benedicti. Classification (NCBI taxonomy): domain Eukaryota; kingdom Metazoa; phylum Annelida; class Polychaeta; order Spionida; family Spionidae; genus Streblospio; species Streblospio benedicti. Next base: position 32,961 of record JAGTTF010005402.1, on the reverse strand, counting down.
GCTTCAACTGCCCGCCAAGGCGGGACGTACCACGGTCACGGTGGCAACTCTCGCCGCATGCCTCAACCAGCTTCTCATTCAAGCCGGCGCCGATCACCGCCGCTACTCTCTACACAGCTTCCGCCGAGGGGGAGCCACAGCCGCTTCCCTCGGCGGCGCCGGCCGCCACGGACATACAATCCCACGGCGGGTGGCGCTCCTCCGCATTCATCGACTACATTCGCAAGCGGCCACACGACACCACACTCATCCCAGCCCTGACCGTAGCCGCCGCCACCCCGCGGCGCACCGCCTCGCCAGCCGCCGCCCGGCCCGCCACCAGCGACATCAGGATAGATTAGTGTTACGCAAAACTGGTGCGGGCCGGGCCCCCTTCGCTGTTTACACAGCCTCCATCGCTAACACTCTGTACAAAGGCCTCTCATCAAAGGCCTCTCATCATCACGTCGTTACTGCTACCAGACTGTAGATAGTGAACAATTATGTAACACTCCGCTGACTTCAGATAGGATATCGCCGTTCAATGAACTCTACTCCTTGTAACTCGTCATCATATGTTGTTTGCTCAAACCCCATCATTCTCCCAACCTTCCATCATACTCCCTCCCCTCGCGCCTCCCCCGGTTTGGCACACTATGTTTGGCAATCTTCAAATTATATACTTCATTTTATCAACCTCTTTCATGTAGTTTCAGTCAATAAAATTTTTATGATGCCAAACCGAGTTGTCGTCTACTTTCATATTTTTAAACAGTCCAAAACTAATTAACCTCATACGAGAACGACCTGTAATGTTTGTAGAATTAAGTAATAATTCTGTGGCATTTCAGGCGTGTTCTACTGTATCACTTCACCAGCCACTGACCTCACCTTCTCGCACTGCCCGCTACCTGCCAATCATCTTGCTCCGCCCATGTAGCTGCCGCCAGCTGACCACTCTCCTCTCATTCACTTCTCACCGTCTCCCTCCTGTCAATCATCTTGCTCCGCCCCCTGTAGCTGCCGCCAACTGACCACTGTCCTCATTCTCTGTTCTACGGTCGCGCTGCAAGTCCACAAACTTTCCCACCCTCCGCTCCCGAAATCTTTGCCTCTCCATCAGGTCCCTTGCCATTTCCTGTCAGACACCTGCCACAAGCCCTTCATTCATAGTCAGAAATCTTCACACCTCATTTATCTAACAGTGTCCCAGACACCCCGTCTCTCCAGACCACTAATCGCCTTCTCGCCTAATCAACTTCCCTTTCAACTCTCAATTACACTGACTCTTGTAGATTACAATTCCGTTCAAAAGCATAAATGTCTACAAATAAACTCTATAATGAGCCTCATTTTACAAGGGCAATCTTCAAATTATATACTTCATTTTATCAACCTCTTTCATGTAGTTTCAGTCAATAAAATTTTATGATGCCAAACCGAGTTGTCGTCTACTTTCATATTTTTTACAAAAAGTCACCACTTATCATACATCATTCGATTGGTTATTGAAAGGAGAATCTGATTGTTTAATGTGGTTATTGGGCCCACCTACAGCCGTTAAACCAATAAAAAGGCTTTTAACATAACTAATGAGTTTGTGTTGAATAATTCTTTATCATCCTAGTCCGCTTTCTGTCAAGTGGGATCAACAATAGTTGATTGTGGCTGACAAGTTTTGTGGATTGGTTTTTATACGTAAACGAAGCGTTTTTTCTTTCTTTGATTTTGCGCGCAACATTTAGCTTTTATTTAACTTAAACATTTTGATTTTTAATATGGAAAAACGTGAGTGTTTATTAATTTCTTTTTGTATAAAAATTGTTACAATGCAGAGAACATTTTTTTGCCGAGGATGACAGTGATGCGGACAGTTTTGAAGGTTTTTTTGAGGATGATATCAGGCAAGTGAACAGACCCAATTTTGACAATCTCGATGTGTCTGATATAAGTGAACTAGATAGTATCAGTAGTGACAGTAGTTACGATAGTGAGGAAGAGAGTGATGTGGATGATGAAGAGATGGGGTTTAGGGATGAGTTAAGAAATGTGAATGTTCCCAACTTTGAACAAACAACTGGGTTCATTTTTGCTACCGTATGTGGCCAATCAAATGTCACCATTAGATTTTTTCTATAAAATGTACCCAGAGAGGTACTTTGATATAATTGCCGTGGAGACCAACAGATATGCAAGGCAGTCCAATGCAGTTGGTTGGTTTGATACAGATGGGATGGAGATTCGTGCGTACTGTGCAATTCTAATTATGATGGGCATTCATAAACTGCCAAGGTACCTAACTTGTAGCAAGTGTTGTTGTTTTGTTATTTATTGAATTCCTGTTACAGTTTGATAGGTTTGGTATTTCAAACAAGACATCAAGATTGTATGCTTTCTTAACCTCATAGATGGTAACTTGTTTCTGGCACGGGTGAGCTAATTGATCTCTATAAGAGTGATTTGATTAAATGTGCACAGGTCAGGCGAGTGAATGCTAATGCTAGTGATAAGCACATCTCTGCTACAGTTACGATGTGCTATATGCTCCCCCAGGGAGTTGATAAATAAATACTGTGTCAAGGATGCCAATGGCCTGATGTGAATGAAAATTGTTAGAGCACAATAGCAGGCAATTGGGACCGTAAATAAGCTGATTTACATTTACAAATGCTCATCTTCTTCTTCTTCTTCTTCTTCGCCTTCTTTTCAATAACTGCTAGGCTCCTGTCGGATATCGCAGCAGTGAGTGATAGCGGCAGCTAGGGCATTGCTGACAGCCTGGCTCTGAAGCTGTTCACAGAGCCTGCTGATGTGATGGTGTCTGGAAGACTGTTCCACTGTACTAAAGTTCTAGGAATGAACGATTGTCTGTATTCCTCTGTTTTACAAGCCAAAGTGTTTATCTTTTTGTTTGGTAGAGCCCCCACGTGCGGGTCTATTGTTATGTATTAAGTCAACTTTATCTGGTGGTACCGCCACGTGCCCGTTTAATATCTTATACATAAAGATGAGTCTACTTTAGCCTCCGACGGTCTTCGAGGGGTTGTAGTTTTTAGGTTCTCCAAAGAGGGCTGTCACACTGGTTCTCCTGTCACGAAAGTATTTGTGATCCAGCGTGCTGCCCTCCTCTGAATCCGCTCCAGTCTGTCCCGGTCCTGTGTATAAAGCGGATCATACACTGTGCAAGCGTATTCCATGGAGGATATGGCAATATATGTTGGACTGCCATCGAAGGTTCCTCTTAATGAACCCCAAGTTTTGGTTTGCTTTTAGCACTAATCTGGGAGACGTGTGTACTCCAGCACAGTCTATGATTGAGGACAACTCCCAGATATTTCTCCTGTTCTACTGGTTTGAGAAGCACACCACACAATTCATAGATGTACGGGCGGAGATTTTGTCACTTGCGTATAGGCATCACATAACATTTGCTGGGATTGAACACCATCCCCCAATTGGAAGCCCACTGCTCGAGGTTACGGAGGTCTTCCTGGAGCAAAACCTGGTCATCTATGGAGTTAAGGACTCGATAAACAAGGCTGTCGTCTGCGAATAGCCGGCAGCGTGTTCCTGCATGTACTTGAGATGGCATGTCATTAATGTAAAAGAAGGAATGTAACAAAACTAGTTCTATTAGGGTCTCCAGTGCGCGGCCACACTAGGTGGTCGCTCAGTATAAAGTAGTAATATAGGTTGCACTGGACTGAAGTATAAGCCCCTGTTACACACACACCTTGTAAGGTTGTTATGTTCGTTCACTATGGCCACTTGTAGGATTAAGACCAGTACACTACCATCTAGTACTGAAGAGCCATTAGGGCTGCAGACTTTGACAAGGCAGGTTCGGACTGCATAGGTAGGGCTGACAACCCATCCTCCTATGGAGGATGGGCCCGCATTCACCATCTTTGAGGTCAAGCCTGTGGCTCCCTCATCCCCCACGATGTCTGCTCATTCTGCGTGGACTAG
>JAGTTF010005402.1:13978-28913 GCA_019095985.1 Streblospio benedicti | reverse complement strand
AAAAGTTATTTTTTAGGCTCTGATACTGTATATTGTCCCAGACATAGTACATTCGTCGTCTTGCGTATGTGTACTATAGTTTACTGTTGTTTACGTACACACATAGAGGGAATCTATATAGTACCCCCATTCACTGACAGACCCGATTAGCCGTTTGTGCTCATTATGGTTGATAACATGGACCTCGTGGATGATTTAGACCTGGGATTAGATTTGAAATGGGGTTATGCACACATTTTGCATAACCAGCCCCCATATATAGACTAATACACCGCACCATCGCATATCGTAGACCTAGCAGTAGATCTACGTGAATTCAGGGGAATTTAAAAGAGCATTAGATCTACCATAGATTTTATGCAGTATCAGTACTATAGTAGTCAAGAGGACCCATGCATGCATAAAATAATAACATTGAAAATCAACAAAGTTTTTAGCCCGACAACATGTTTATTTAGATCAAAGACTAGGGGCACTTATTAGTAATGCTACGCCTGAATAGAAATTTTAGGTTTTGTGACTTTGGAATGCTCAGATAATATAATCATTAAGAAGTTAAAAAAGGTTAGTGGCTTTAGAAAGTTAATAAACATACTGAAAAAGATACTATATACAAAATGTAATAGTATTTAGAACATTAGTGGTTGATTAAAAAGATCTGCACAGTAACAACCGTCAGTGTTAGAAACATAAACACAGTAACCGTCACCAATAAAAGTAACCTTAGTCATAACATGAAACTTTAACAGCCGTGCATGCAATAATGTAGGATTTTCTACAGCAATAATAGATCTACGTGCTTTAATATGCGCTCTGTATGTACTAATATAAATATTGACTTATCTTTTGGAATCAACGTCCTGTATCCATTATAATATCCGAATCGAGAAAAGTGACCTATTTATAATGGCTTAGGGGACTACTGTGAGTAACCTTCGTCGGGTTTCATACAGGGGATATTGGCATCTCTTGTTTCTTCTGTTGTTACGTAAATGATGCCAAAATACATGGCACTCAGGCCCTGTCTTTAGTAACCCACCCATCTATAAGTTAGATCTTTCAACTGTTCCTTGATGCCACCGTGCCACTGGAAAGTTTACAAGTGAATTTTCTCTGAGCATTAATTGACTATTTTTGATGTTACATATGTCATGGTTCATATTCTAAAACGGTACTGTGTTTGTAACATGATTTGTGAGGACTTACACTTATTTAAACTTATTTCAATTATATTAAAATATAGTCAGATTTCTAAAGACGGTTCCTTTATAATTTTGTAGTGGTTTTGAACATGTAAGACGATATTAAAAAACAGACATCTAGTTTTTCCTTTACTGTTCCAGCTGCTGGACTGTTTCACGATCCCCCCGGTCCTCATGCTGTCGTGTCTTCCTGCGTGTGCTACACCTGGCTGCACATGGCAGGTGTGCTGGTGTGCGTGCTCGGTGTCCGTGCTCTCATCCTGGCAGACGTCTTCGTCAACAAGTACCAGTCGTCAAGTAAGCTCCTGTATTTTTTACGGTTTATTGTTCTGTTTTAAAGAGCTTATATTTCTTGATGACTGATGAGGCTGGCTCATGAAAAAGTTCATTTTATATCATAAATGAATCTTGACACCCCTTTATTGTACAATGCAATGGAGGATGTGCACTAAACTAATATGGTAACAAACATTATTGATGAAGAATACTACATTTCTGAAAGTACTTCCAACTTATAAGGAAAAATGCTTGTTAGTTTATGATGGCAAGTCCGTCCTCAAGCAACGGAAAGACTTGTGTGTGTAATATGGCAGCAATTCTGATTCAATGTCTGCTCCCATGGCACTAAATGCCCAGTGAATTCACCTTGAATAATTTCATGCAAGTGCAAGCTACCCATGATGGAGGCTGTGCTTCTTGCTCCATCCACCTTGAAGGGGCCAGCAAAGTGCATGATGACCTGCCGTGTGTGTGGTGTCCGATGTCTTTCAAACTTCTCCCACTGCTCAATTCTGCAGATCCCCACAAGTTGGTTGCACTTTCCATACCTCAGTTAGACGTTGCATCAGTACTCCTAAATCCACCTTGCAGGGTGAACAAACAAGTTTCGCCATGTTGTCTTAACACGTGCAAAGAGTACCTGGTGCAATTTTCACTCGTCTCATGCTTGCATTAGATTGTTTTATTTATTGCATTGTGTGTATTTTTGTGTATTTTAATTTTCCTCTAATTGTATCTGCTTTATTAAAGAATGGTAAGGGTATCAATTTTACAATAGACATTCCAATCTTGTGCTCAAATACCACAATATCATTTGTAAATGTTTTAGAGCATAAGTTGCAGATAAACACAAATGTAAAGTCATATAATTTTTCGGAAACACAACATCATTTGAATAATCTATGATTTATTGAAAACACATCACAAACTTTGATTAATCTATATATGCTGGATATATGAACCTCAGCCAAAGAAAATATACATTATTTATAAAATAGCAATTTATCTATACATGCTGGATGCGTTATTAGGAGAAATTAAAAAATGTAGAAATTGTGAAATGAGAATTGTTAGCAAATTAGTGAGAATAGCCATGGATTTTTGCTGAGACTTGAGAATGGGGTAGGGTATATTCTTCCTTCATACAATGTTTATATAAACAACAGCAGTACAATACTTCTGGTTGAATGATCACAGTTGATGTTTAGCTCCAATGTCTTGTACAAATGTAGATATCTTTGCAGTAGTCAGTTTGTTTGTTGCGTCTTGTGCATATGTTTTTATCGTTCACAATATAAGTTTAATATACCATATACAACCGTCCAAATCCCCATGGGTTTTAGGCTGCACAATTGTCACATTACATCAATGTTTGCTTACATTGCAATTTCTAATTATCAGCTTAATCTTGATGTTGTCAAACTTTTCGAGTGGGGATTTACATGGGGGAGTTGTTCACTGTATATACTCCATATCTGAGTCTACACACACTGGAATGTTCTAAAATTGCTCACAGTGCTATTATTGAATTCCATGGGACCCACAGCAATAGTGAACTGATCTTCATCAACAGCGATGTTGTGTATCTTCTGTCCCTCTGTTATCCCGAGCTGCTGTGTGTCCAGCGTGGTGACCAACTGACCACTCCATGAAAATACATATACACTGACCCGGTCACATGACACCACATACAGGTGGCGCCGGTTACACGCTATTTCAAGCGGCTGAAACTGTAGTTTGTGGGTGTGGAGGCGGCGGCCGTCATGGTCGTATATATACAGGCTGCTGCTGAAAGAATCCACCACAGCTGTGCCCTGTGAGTCCGGGTGTCTGCAGATGGACGGCACCAACCACACGACCCCGGCTGGTGGTGTGAGCTTCTGTAGCAGCTGCTTCTGCTCCAGGTCGTAGATCTCGATGGTGTCAGCATTCTTCTTAAAAGCCACCCAGTGGATGCTCTCTGCACCAATGATGGTGCCGTAGTCTTCCTGGATGGTGGAGACCAACTCCAGCTGGGAGTTTAGTACGTAACTTGGACCTTTATTCCGGACCCTTAACAGTACATAGTTATTATTGAAGATGTATTTCTTGCAATAAAAGTTCAGTTTCCCAGGCAACTGATTTTGGCACAAATCAATAACCGTGTTGCTTTTGACTGCAATCTTTTTGATAATAGATTGATCTTTAAAACACACAACTGCCTCATTAGTTGTCATTCCAATGTCATAGTAACAAGCCAGCTTTATTGGTATGTCTGAAAGAAGTCTAAATCCTCGCTGTTGTTGAGTTTGCTTCCTAACATTAGCCTTGGCTACTTCAGTGTTTTCGTCCTTCTTTTTTATTGTATATGGAAAGCTGTTCACATTCGGCAGCTTGAGTGTTGGTTCGGTGACATGTCCTAAATCAACAGTAAAATCATCAGTGATCTTCCCAACATCAACTGACCAGAACTTTGTAGGCCAAACTGTAGACTTTTTAAAACTGGTTACAGATCTCTGCAAATCATCAAGAGACCTTTGAGCTTGTTTTAAATCTCCATCAATTTTCTGCAAATCTATTTTTTCTAAGGACTGTTGCAATTCTTGTAGATCATTTTTGGATATGAATTGGAGAATCTGAGCGTGTAATTTATCATACACCTTGGAGATAGTGGCAGTGGTGTTCTGGTACCATACATTTGCTTCCTTATGTGCCGCATAACATTTAGACTTCACCTCTTGCATCAGAGAATCTCTGGACAGGACAAGTTCTTCCAGCATTTCTTCTGTCCTACGATTGCCTTCCATTTTCATGCTTGTCACCAGTTGAAGAGTGTCTTTGTGCTGTTTGCTGTATGTGGTGAGCACATCTCTCAACTTCAGTATCTTGTGTGTTTTGTGGGGGCCTTCGGTAATAGACACCATGCAGTCAGTACACAGCGGATCTCTGCAGTCGTCGCAGTATAAGTTGCACTTTTCTCCTGGATGTAAACCACAAATGATTGAGCCTGGTTCTTCAGGGATCTTTTCTTTGGGAACAAAAGTTGCTTCAACAACACCTTCATCTGTGTCCACTGTAGGAAATGGAGCCAGTTGATCCAAGAGATTAACCAACACGATATTGGTGTTAAGATTTTGAACACCTCCTCGAGGAACTGTGAACTCTTTTCTGCAATTGGGACATGTGAGTTTGTTCTTCAGCTTGGACTCATAATACCTCTGTACACAGGCCAAACAGAAGGTGTGGGAGCAGTTCAGGAGTTTGGGCAGTCGGTTGGAATCATTGTATTTCTCCAAACACAACTCACACCGAACTAAGTCTGAAAGGTTCAAGCTGGGTACTGCTGCTGTTGCCATGGTGATTGATGGCTATGCAGATTAGTGAAATTTGGAAACACTTTCCACACTATTCCAGAGAAGGAATCAATAATGAAAAAACAAATATATTGATACATAAAGATGTAGATTATTATGTTTTACTTTCTGACACTATTAGCATCGCATTTATATCCAAATTGTAATATTCTCATCACTTTGTTAAACACAGCATTCAGAAGTCATATGATTCAATCCGAGGTATACTGTATGTACAGTACTGTGCTGATAACAACATGATCCGTGTGATCCGATGATAAGACGGTCAAAAGGGCACAATGTCGAAATGAACATTGAAGCTGTCAAGAGATATGTAAATACGTAATACAACAATATCATGCATCCACTTGACGATTTCTTCATTGGTGTTATTCACAGCTTTTTTAACCAATGTACCAAATGTGAAGATTGTTTCTCAATTGAATCTATTAATGAAAATGTGGAAACTATAAATGGGCTTTCTCGAAGTCACACTTTATTTAGCAAAATGTAAACACTGACCACAGTTGATAGTCATTTAGTTAACATTGGCTAAAACTGAAATGTTTTATATCACGAGATATTGAAAGTATTGCATAGAATGTTGCAAAAGGACCTTTTACGGACGTGTTAGATACTGTACTGATCCAAATAGTCATATCGCACGGAATAGTAGTATAGGCAGGATGAGGATTAGGTGGAAAAGTTCTACTCGTCAGCAGGACGTCCTCAAAACAATGTACTCGTCCTCCTTGCACAAAACTTTATATTTGTAAGCTAAATTGACCAGAATTGTTACTCGTCAAAAGGACGAGTTGCTAAAAGATAAGTTTTTACTAGTCAATACGAGCAGACGAGATAATAGGGCTACATGTACATAATGGTAATACAGGTAATACGCAAATTCTAGAGCAGACTAACAGTAAAGGGTTACAGTTTGTTATGAGAACTAATTGGCCAGTAAAGGGTTAAAATCCGTTCAAAGGAGAGCTTTCCTCCTGACGGGGATTCCCGTGTGTTATACACGTGACTTGGACGTTCCAGCCCCGGCATTTCTCAAACATACGCGGAAGTTTGTATGCTGAGTATTCAGACGCATTTCCACAGTATAAGCTGCGGAAGAATGAGGCTTATTTGTGGAAAAAATGAAAATCCGTGTACATTCTACAGCCGGCTGTTCCTGCTGGTGGTTCATCGTGCGGGAACAGACGCTGTGTTTACACGCAGGTGTCTGAGAGACGCAGCCGCGTGGGTAAACTTGGTGAATTGTGTACATCAGTCAGGTGCAGCCAGGGATATTGGCATCTCTTGTTTCTTCTGTTGTGTAAATGATGCCAAATTACAGAGGTGCCAAGTAACACAGTCTGACTACACAATAAATACATATACCGCAAATTGTAAAATTCATCAACATTCAGGTGCTTGAAGCTGGTAATTGGTGGTCACCAAATTTGGGTTTACAAGTAATAAACAGAACGTATATATATCTATCAATTTGTACAAAATGTTTTTGCAACTTCCTGTTTTAAAATTTAACATGTTATTTTTGAAAAATTAATACACAGATAAGCCCAAATATTTCAAAATGTCTGACTTTAGATTGTTATTTGGGTAACATTATGGATATCATTTTCCTCATTAACCTAGGCCTTTAGCATGCCAAATGCACATTTATGGGTTTTTTAAAACTTTAAAGAAACATTACTGCAAATGTTAAAGTTTGGTTGACTTTCTGTATAATCAGTTTTTTTGCATCAGTCCTGCATCCACATTTTTTCTTAGAGGTGGTCTCTCATGTTGCATTTTGTGGTGTCTTAATATTTCTCTATATACCTGGTTTTTTTTTCACTGGGTTTTTAGAAGACACAAAAAGTTTGCCTTTATGACAATTTTGAAGGTTTGTAAAGTAATAAATTTATATATATATATTTGTATACGATTGTTATATTGCACCGGGTTCAAATGTTTACATACAAATTAGTCCTAGTTGTTTTAAAATTTTCAATGTTATTTTGAAAAATTAAGCACAGATAAGCACAGAATATTTCAAAATGTTAAGAAGTTAGATTGTTATTGAAATGTATAGTTTGTTTGAATAATATTGATGGAGGGCAGTTTCCTAGAATTCTAGGCCATTAGCATAGAACACGTCTATCGTACGTGCAGCATGTTTTTTAAAACTTTACAGAAACATTCACTGCAGACCCCCACAAGTTGGTTGCACTTTCTGTACCTCAGTTAGACGTTGCATCAGTACTACTGCATCCACCTTGCAGGGTGAACTAACTAGTTTCGCCATGTTGTATGGTGTGTCTAAAGCGTGCCAGGAGTACCTGGTACAATTTTCACTCCTCTGATGCTTGCCAGCTTTGTTATATGATAAATATAGGCTGTACTTAGATGTGCGTGGCTACATACTCAATCTATCGACCTTGCAGGTGAGAACAAGCTAGCTGGCGCCCTGCTGTGCCTGGCCGGGGCCGTGCTGTATGGCGCCGTGTGCCAGGAGTACGTCGTGCTTCAACCGCTGCCAGTTCCTCGCCATGATCGGGATCTTCGCCAGCGCCATCAACGCACTCCAGCTGTAAGTTGCTGACCTTCCAATGTGACTCATTCAGTAGCACTTGCATTCTGTGGCAAATAGTGACTCTCAATTCCTTTAAAATTGTTCAATCCAAACTATAGTAGCCATCCTTAGTTGTTAAAGTGTTGGAATCAAAATAATCACACTAGGCGCCAACTGTGGCGAGTGACTTTGAATAAAGTGTTGGACTAGCCAACAGAAATTTACACTAGCCAGGGTTTGAATTTAAGTGTCAAATCAACACCCTGAGATAGGCTCTTTCTTGTGCCGTTTTTTCATTTGATGGACTCGAGCTACAGTAGGACCCTCAATTAAGACCATATCTGTGAAGGGCTCCTCAATTTAATACGACCATTTTTCTCCGTCCCAAGCTTCCAGAGGAAGACCATAAGAAACCTCCAAAAGAGACCGATCTCGCTATTGACTTCAGCCCTCACGTGGCCCTGATAGACAGGATCTACTGTATGCCATACACACTTTATATATGGTTGATATCGTGATTCTTAACTTGAGTCGTCGACAGACTACAGTTGTGAGTTTCAATGAAGTACATTTTACGGTAATAAAAAGGATATTTTTATGTTAACAAAAAGGAAACTTGATTTGGCTAACAAAAAAAGGAAAGGAGTAAATTTATTCATAAACAGACTTGAAGCTGAACATGGGGACATTATGACTAGGATGTGAAGGTCATCATTTCTCCATTATTTGGCAGGACTTCGCCAGCATGAACAATAAACTACAACTGTGATTTGTATATGTGGAAATTACATCTAGATGGGATTTTTCTCACTATCATACTGTAATTTTCATGTGACAAACTCAAATAAGACAAATGGCAAAAGAAAAAATGGAGTGCAGTAAGATGGATGATAAATGCAATAAACTTGTACATTGATGTTATTGACAGATGCTAGCATGCTATTGGATAATTTTTTTTGAAAGCTGTTAGTTTCAATTTACAAAGTATTACATTGCATTGACTGAATTATGTGAAACTTTTATGTTACATGACATCTGGTAAATGTTTGATTTCAGTGCAATTTTGGAAAGGAACGAAGTTGCTCAAGTAGATTTTGCCAATTATGGAAGTTGGTAAGTAAACACTTACTCTAATAATACTTTTTTCTTAATTCCCAGATGTTTTTATTGTATTGTCCAATTTTGTTGCTGGGACTTTTTTGCTCCGTTGACACTAGTGGTTCATCCTCCATCTGTTGTGCTGTTTTTAACATGTCCACCTGGTTCTTTTCTGATCAGCAACTATTGTATGGTCTTATTTAAAATACAGCTTTTGGGTTTCTCATATTACTGATCCACCAGATTCCTCTGGCTCCCCCAACAAAAGTATGTTGGAATTGTGAGGGTTTCCCATATTACTTTTGGATCCTCTGGCTCTCCCCAGCAGGGGGCTCCGACTGCCACAATCAGCTGTCGTTTTCCAGCCACGGTGATTTTCTAACCGTATTGAAACATTAGAATGGTGATGTCGAAAGGGGAAGATCAAAATTAAAAAGATGATCTGGGTAAGAAACTAGATGAAACCTTACAAAATTACAGTGACAGTAAAAATGAATAAATGTATAAAACTGATAGATCTAGATGTGGTACAGAAATAACTATGAGATTAGATAAGTAATGAAATAAAAATGATCATTCAATTAGAATTGGTGAAAGACAAATAAATCATAGTGTTTTTTGTTAAAACCACAAACACTGAGGTCCCTAAAAATTAAAGTTGCAACACCTAAATAATTTAGTGTTTATTGTTGCTTAGTGCAGCTTTGTTCGGCTCGGAAATATGAGCCTGGGACATTTTTGGTGTTGAATGCTATACATTTGATGTCGTCCCCAATGGACATCGCAGCGCTTGTATTGTCGGATGAGGGTAATGCCCTCTGCTTCTTGAGTTGGTGGGGCTGAAGTGGGAGGCCATGGTGGTCAAATTCTGGTACGAATGAACCCTCAGTGATGGGAGGGGAGGAGGGTGACATGCAGGGTGGGACTCTAAGCCCCGTCTCCAAAAGGTCAAAAGATCTCTTCTGAGACTGGTCCTTATTATAAGAAACCCAAGGTTTCAGTAGATAGAGGTGTGCTGCGGGGTAGGATTCGTGCAGTATTATGCAAGGTCTGTTAATGTTGAATTTGCAGCTACTTGGGGAGAAAAATGGTTCTTATAAAACTTTGATGCATTACAAAAAAAAATAAAAAAAAAAAAAAAACCAAAAAACAAACAAAACATAACCAACCTCATCACCAGCACCAGTGAAGTGACCCAGGACATGGACAGCTGTAGATTTGCCTTCATTAGGAAAACGTACAGAAATTAGCCACAGTGCAGGTCGTGCTGTAATGACAGGCCAGTATGAGCGCCGTGCTTCTCATAAGTGAGCACTAGAGATGGGATGTTCATTATAATATTATTTATGTACTTGCAATGTGTGTTCATGTGCATTTTCAATTCACCTGATGCCACAAAGCCTTTGCCACAAACCTCACAGCAGTGACGGTACTCGTGTTCTGGTTCTCAACTTAACCTCTCTAGGACCTCTTCCTCTTCAGATTTTACTGAAAATTTGACACAATCAGACAGCACTTAGTTGAACAATAAGCTTGTTTGTGCTTTCCCAGCCAGGCATAGCTGTGGATTGTTGTTTCATTGATGGACATTCCCATCCTTGATCAATATTATCATGAAATTTTCCAGCCATTTGACTTTATATACACAGTTTAAACACACAGTTTATCAAGAGCACAAAAAATAAACCTGTCTTTCTGGAAAAATCTTGTGCACATGTCTGTGATGTCATCATCCATGGCAGGTGCTTGAAGTATGTTGTTGTTGTTTATGATTCTTCCCCCTGTCATAGAGCTCGAGGCTTGAGGCTTGAGTTGATGAATGATGATGCCTACTGGGTGATGAATTGGTGAGTCCAGTGGATCTTTATAAATGATATCCTGTGATGTCCAAGCTGCATTTACACACAGGCATTATTATCATCAATGAGCTAATTATTGTCATTAATCAATGATCTAGATATAATTAGCTAATTCATAATACTTACCAAAAACAAGTCTAAATACTTAGAAATCCATTATTCATTCATTATCAGCATCGCGCGGCGCATTGCTAGATTGGAATGGTAATAAGGCTTATTCTATTAACAAGTGACGCAAACCATAGATACTACATTGTGCGGATGTTTTATGCACACCCCGTACACGTCAGTTTTTCCGTCACGTTGTCGCCACTGTCATCGTTAAAATAATGCCGTGCACGTCGATTCTTAATGCGCATCCGCCCAGACTATTTTATCTTCACTACACTTAGCAAAAACATACCTTTTTCTTTTCATAATGTTTCATGATGATATTTTTTATATTTCGTAATATCAGTTCCATAATAGACAGTGACAAGCTTGCCATCACCACATCCTCCTACAGCAGCTGTTGAATCAACCAAGTCTGGAATGTTTTATTTGTGAATTTAGTCACCAATGATGGCACTCTAAGACTAAGCATAGCAATAAAACTTTTCAGTTAAAAATAAATCTATTGGTACGTGCCACATTATGGTCTGTTAGTTAGAAATCGACAGGACCAGGGCCGTTGGACCATCACTAGTTGAGCTTTGTGGGTGAGGTGAGCTCATCCTGAGTCGCCGGCCGCAGACAGGGTCTGGTTGGTGTACAGCAAAGCCTTTGCCACAAACCTCACAGCAGTGAGGGAACTCGTGTTATGGTTCTCAACTTAACCTCTCTAGAACCTCTTAGTCTTCAGATTTCACTGAAAACTTGACACAATCAGACAGCACATAGTTGAACAATAAGCTTGTTTCTGCTTTCCCAACCAGCCATAGCCATGGATTGTTGTTTCTTTGATGGACATTCTATTGTGCAGCCCTCTGACAATGAACTAACTATTTTCTAGCTCACTCATCAGCCTTGCATGACAGCATGTCATACCTTGTACCTTGGCTGCAAATGTAGCACTATCAGCGTGCTAGAAATTGAAGGTTTCTGTAGGTCTTTGGACAGCTCTATAATGAGCCATTCACAGAGTTGTGGCGGTCAAGTTGTCTAGGGAAAATTAATAACACTGTGGAATGCTTTCAGATGTTTTTATTTAATACAATATATGAGATAGTCTTGACTATAATATTTACTTTAAAATATGATCACTGAGTATACATGGCAAGTTAAACATAAGGGGTGTGTGACTCTGACCAAGTGCTCACCTAGTCTGCCAGAGAGTGACTGCCAGGATTGATCTTGTCTGTCTATTTTTATATATTATGATCAGATCCCTGAACAAATCCCTGATCTTGTTGACAAATCTTGTCTGGGAAGATTTGTCAATAGAGCAAAATCTTACTGTAAAGGATTAGCCAATAGCAGCAAAGCAATGTATGTCAGTGTGAGGATCAACCAATGGCATTGAGGATCAGTGACCCACTAAAGTGGATCAGCCAATCAAAATGCCACTGGGGAAGCTTCACCTTGGCAACCAAGAGCAAGTGCTCTCTAACAATAACAATGTACTACAGATTATTTAAAAGAAACACAATTTTAAGTGTAGAACAACAATGACATATTAACATAAAATAACCTAATATTAGGTAAATATTTATAACATTTAAATATGTGATTTATATTAATGTACTGCACTTTTGAAATATATAAACTCTGATATCTACTGAGTCACATGTCAATGTTGATGTCAACTAGGAAAAAAATTTAACATTCATATAGAAACTAATACCTAAAAAACTAATATCTAAAAACTAATAACGTAATAGTTGAGTCCCAACTGCAGTGTGTGGTAGTTGTCTCATCCTTCTGTCTTCTCTTCTGACATCTCTTGCCGCGATCAATCTTTCCTCTAATAACGCATTCTTCTTTCTTAGCTCCTCATTTTCCTTCCTCAAATCACTCGTCTCCTCGTTCTCTGCCTTCCTGATCTTTCTCTTTAACTCGTCCCTCCTCGCTTTCAGTTTCTCCATCTCTCTATCAATCTTGTCACATTCATCCATCATTTCTTCCTTAGTCATGCTCTCCATATTTTCTTTTTCAATGCGCGGTCTTTTGTTAGGTATGTTGGACAGTCCTAGTGGATCGCTCGGGTTGGCAACCACGATGCGCTGGTGGTGTGTGGTATCCAATGGCTTTGTCGCCTGATGTTGAGAATTACTTAGTGACTGTAGTAGATGTAGGGGTTGGTGGTCTCTCGAGGAAGGTGCGGTTGGTACAGCACTGGGTAGGTCAAACATCTCCCCGAGGATTTGGACTTCATCACTGGAGAGGCTGGTCAGATCGAGATGGCTCTCCTCCAGTGGTGTGTCTGCTTGCGACACCTTGGTGATGGTGGGCGCCATGTTTGGGTCATGAACTAGTTCGGTGAAGAATTCTCTAGGTGTGGCTACTGGCATAGGGGTTGCTTTCCCCATTGCCCGCCAGTACTCATGCACTGATGGCAGACCCCGCTGGAATTCCTGTTGGTTAACGTAGTTACTGGCCTGCTCGTCATCTCGGAAGGAGAATTTGTGAAAAATTTTCACGTGCGTTTTTATATCCTCCAATGAAAGCATTCTTAAACATCCCCCTACTGGACAAGGAATCCTATCGTCTTTCTTGTGCACTTTTCTCTGGTGTCTCACCAGGTTGGACTTGCTTGAGAAGGTTTTCATGCAGTCCGTGCAGGTTGCCTGGGCCGTAGTAGTTTCCGGAGCTGCCAGGGAGATAGCCGGAGTAGCTGCAGGTGCAGGACTTGGCGATTTAAAGACATCCTCTCCTGGCGTGACCTGGAGGTCTACTACAGGTGTGACTTATGATCCATTCTTAAAAAATTTAACTTGAATAAAATGGTATAAGTTATGATACTTTTATAGGTACATGAAAATAATATTGAATTTGAAACCATTCAAGTGCAATACATTATACATTATACTTTTATACATTTTATTACTTTCGTTGTTTATCCAATATATACAATGATCACATTTGGCCGTATCACCAAGATCAATCAATTTTAGAATCTCTACTGCTTCAATGTTCTTTTTTATTCGTGTGGCTGCATTAGCCAAATATCTCTCAATATGCAGGCCCACTCACACCAGCTGCAAACAGTTGTCACAATCTCACGCTTTTCTTTCTTGAGTATGATTTCTTCCGCTTTTATTGAAAACTTGGCACTTCCTGAAATCCAGAAACATAAAAGTATTTTTAATAAGACATAAAAGAACAAACTATGAAGATTAATGAAATAGATTATACATCATTAAATGCACACACACACACATACACACATATATATGTGGTGGATATATATCATTATATATATATATAGTAGTTTATCCAATATATATATATATATATATATATATATATATATATATATATATATATATATATATATATATATATATATATATTATATATATATATATATATATATATATATAAATATATTCTATTTTTATATATAGTCTATTGAAGACACATTACATATTACTTCTACAATTTTTGTTTCATGCATACATATGGTATGCAATCATCACTTGTTTCATGCATACATATGGTAAGTTATGCATTATAATTGGAGTACTATCACATGCCAAACAACCGCATGCACGCTATTGATTTTCTCATGTTCTTGGAAATGAGTGAGTTCTGGGAATTAAACCCCTGTTTATTGATTATATATATATATATATATGAGTAGTTATATATATACTATAGTACCACAGCACCATAGTGCTGTCACTATATATTTTTCTGTCGTTTCCACCCCTGCGCTACCATTCCGCCACAAAGCAGGGTGGAAACATGGGCCGGAGAAATTAGTGATGGGTGTCCCATGGAATTGAATGGGGACACCATGCCTCACATGAAGGGTCCCCTTGTTTCGTGCATTGTTTCGACTTGGTTCTTCTGAAACATGCAATTTAAAAAGATAGGGTATAAATTGTGTTATGAATAGCACACATATACGTAGCAACCTTCAGGTTGTCAAAAATTAAAAATTTGTTAATTCTTAAGGGTGTTTTCTTCAAAAAAAAAAAAGTTTAGAAATTCTACTTACGATGTTCCACATCACTGTCCATGAAGTAGTTGGTCACAGAGGAAGTGCCAGTCATCATGCTTAGGGGCAGTTGGCACATCGACGCTTGAGTGACACTTTTTAAATGTTTCTTCTGAAACATGCAATTATAAAATCATGTATTTATAGCACTTATGCATAGAAAGATTTGGTTTGTAATAATAGAGACTACATTGGTTAATGAATGATGGTGTTTTCATAAGATGAACGACAATAAGAAATGCTACTTTACGACGCCCACTTCACTTGACCTGGGACGCTCCACTTCACTTGACCAGGGATACTCCAGTTCTCTTGACCTCGAGCAGTTGGCCAGAGTGGATGTGTCAGTCGTCATTATGTGATCATCGTAACAAGCTTCAGACAGCAGATCGGTTCGGCGTGGAGCGACGCTTTCTTTTGCAATAGTTTCTTCTGAAACATGCAATTATAAAATCATG
>JAGTTF010005401.1:0-10345 GCA_019095985.1 Streblospio benedicti | reverse complement strand
TAAGTTAAACACTGTAGCATTTATGCAAATGTGACTTTAACAAAAGAAGAGAAAGAAACAACAACAGCAGCAACAAAATAACAACAATAGCAGAAAACAACACAACAACAACAACAACAACAACAACAGCAGGACCAACAACGACAACAGCAACAGCAACGACAACAACAGCAGCAACAACAAAAAACAGCAGCAACAACAACAACAACAACGGCAGCAACAACAACAGCAGCAGCAACAACAACAATGACAAAAAAAGAAGCAACACCAACAACGACATCAAAGCAGCAGCAACAAAGACAACAAAAAAGTACTACAACAACAACAACAACAGCAAGCAACAACAACAACAACAGCAGCAACAACAACAACAGCAGCAGCAGCAACAACAACAATGACAGTAAAAAGAAGCAACACCAACAACGACAGCAAAAGCAGCAGCAACAAAAAAAACAACAAAAGCAAAAACAACAACAACAACAACGACAGTAATATTAACAACACAAATATAGAAACACATCGACAAGCAACAGCCAAAGAGACAGCACACACAGCAGCCAAAAATTCCCACAACGACATGCGACATGTGTGAGTAGCAACTAGCAAATCTACAAAAATGTACTTTCAACAAATAATTCCGTGCAGATTACTTGTGGCATCACCATAGATCCCCACCAAAATAGCTGTGTTTCATAGGCAGTCGGATAGACGCAACCTTTTCACCTGCCAATGAAAAGCGGGACTGCAGACCCCGCCCGAGGCAGCGATAGACAAAGGGGCGTAACACAGCGATAAACTATTTCTAACCGCATGCCTGCTGCCAAAATTTGAACTACGGGTGTCATATTCTGACAGCAGCCATCGACCAGGTTTAAAGCCAAGCGTGTACGCTGCGAAAGGCCGCCAGCCCGTGCAATCACACTCCTTGTCAGCATTATCTCAATATTTCACGGAGACCACATGGGTAAGCCGCAAAACGCCGCCCGCCCTAGTCAAAAAAAATGAAGATTCCTAACTAGTTCCCCCACAAATGCTACAGTAAAAATCTGACACAAAACTTCACTCGTCACCAAGAACAATAATCGAATTCAACAGAATAAGAAATGCAACCATTCCAGCCTAAAAAGAGGATGAGAGCCGCGGTTTCAAGTTAGATCTTCTCCTCGGAATTGTGGACTAAGGGGCCACATTTCCGGCGCAGCAACTCCGACTGGTATCAGCCGTAGCTATGGTAGCAAACTATTATGGACAAATTACCGCGCAATTCAACACAATCATTACATCGCCGATATATTCCACACTCATCTCAATTATCTACACCAGGCGTTGCAATCAACAACTCCGCGATTTCATCTAGCTGCGACTACAAGACCCCACTGCAATACCCGACTGACTATATTTTATTGCTACATTGTTTATAAAATTAATGTAAAAATCAATCAACGTATTTGAACGTGCCAGTTCGAATTACTGTACGTATTCAACAAATCTTTGGATGACCGTTTCTCATAATTATAATTAGAGTTAACTCCTCTTGTTAAATTCTGACGGTGACCTATAAATTTTAACCAGCCAAATGCATGCTTGTGCAACATCGTTAGATTTTATAGTTTAAAATGTGTGTTAAAAAAAACCACATTTTTATAACAAAGCAGTCGCCGGAAACGCTTAGAATACATTACACTTTTATTTAAGTCTAATAAAAAAAAGTTTTCAATGTGCTACTGTCTTGATGTTTTTCTTAACTACACTTTTACTACCTTCCATTGGGGTGGGGGTCATGAAATTTACAAGTTTGGTGATGAAATTATAAAAGATTAACTATTTCTTATAAATTATTTCAAACCCTTGCGGGTGGGAGTCATGAAATTTACAAGTTTGGTGGTGAAATTATAAAAGATTAACTATTTCTTATAAATTATTTCAAACCCTCGCTTGGGGGGTACCGTATGCCATGGATAGAAATGCATTAAATTTCTGAAATAGAGAATGTGATTTAGAGAGCCTATTCAAGCAATTTAAGAAAGCTCCTATAGAATGAAAAGCACCCCCAGTGAGGGCAAACCAGTGTTTTATAACTGGAAAAACACTGGAGTGCCACTGTGTATATGAGTGGCAAAAAATCAATATTCATACAACAGCACCAGGCTGGACTAATGTTGCTGCCTTATGATATTGATTTTTCCATATGCTGGCTAAAGTGTATTGAATACTAGTAAAATGGACCTAATAACCTTCCCTTGGGGGGGGGGTCATGCCTTGGGGGGGGTGGGGGTCATTAAATTTACAATTTTGGTAGACCCCGTCATTGGTTATTATTACTACATACTTGGTTTGTCTGAGCAATACCTGGGAGTAGAGAATAAGATTTTTAAGTAATACAGCAATTTTATACTTTTACCCCATTACCTTGGGGTGGGGGGTCATGAAATTTACAATTTCTTGTCTCCTTATCCTACAGATGCCATATACCAAATTTGGTTAAGATTAGCCCAGCAGTTTTTGAGATGTTAACGACGGACGACGGACGATGGGCGGACGACGGACACCTACGACGGACGCAAACCCCTAGCAATAGGTCACCTGAGTAAATTACTCAGGTGACCTAATAAAAGCTTGATCAATACATGATCGTCCATTTGCGGAAACCTCCCTGTTCTTCCGCTAAAAGCCCATTCTCTTGTAAAATGTTACTCACCCTGCATGCCAGAATGGCTGTAAACACTTTATACACACAACTAATCAAACTAATCCCTCTATAATGACTTGGAATTATTGGGTCTGTTTCTGGCGATCTATGCAGAGGGTGGTCAATGGATTGGTACCACGGTTTTAGTATTAGCCCAGTATCAAAGCTTAAGTTAAACAAATTAACCAACAAAGGAACAATACCCTGACATTTTAAAATTCATTTGGGATTTCATCAATACCTTTTAGACGTTTTTAATTTCAAACGATTAGTTATTTTTATTACCTCTTCTTCACTTATTACCTTATTCATATTGACATTACTTTCAAAAAGAGGGTCTTCCATTTCTCGCTCCTTTAGTTTTACAAAATCATTAACTGTATCTTTGAAATTCAAATTATCAGGAACGCCTACCCCTGTATTAAGTAGATTACTAAAAGACTCCTTCCAGTGCTCAAGAACATAGTTTGTGTTACAATTAATCAAACCATCATTATCATATACTTCCATAGGTATAGGCTTATTTTTCTTGGTCCCAGTCTTTTTACATATTCCCAGAAGGCATTTGGGTCTGATGTACAGACCTCCTCAATCTCAAGACTTTTTTCCCTTTGAAATAACCGTTTACACTTCCTAAAATATTTATCAAAAGTATCTTGTGCACACTTATACTCATGACGCAGGTTTCGTTTTTGCAGCCTATTTGTACATTTCCTTAATAATTTTTCAGCCCTACAAACCTCCTGCCATTTATTTTCAAGTTCAGAGTTCCAGAATGGATGTCTGACTTTAACTTGGTTTTTAATGCCACGCCAAGAGGCCCATGGGCCTTAACGGTCACCTGAGCATCAACAAATATTAGCGAGATAAGCAGTTTGTGATGTTTTTTCAGGGATTCCTCAATAATTCCCTGGGAGTCATGAAATATATGAAAAGCGCCCCCGGTGAGGGCAAACCAGTGTTTAATACACTGGAATGTCACTGTCTATATATTGGCTGATTATTGATTTATAGCAGTATCATCTATTTCCAAGAAGTGGTTACATTTTTTGGAGCCGATGTGTCTGGAGTTTGTGGTTATAGAATATTGATTTTAATGGTGCATTCAAATAGTAATAAGAATGTGATTCACTAGTAAAATGGACCTAATAATGGGCCCAAATGGCAGCAATAATTTTAAACTTTTTACCCCATTACTACCTTCCCTTGGGGTGGAGGGTCATGAAATTTACAATTTCTTGTCTCCTTACCCTACAGATGCTACATACAAAATTTGGTTAAGATTGGCCCAGCAGTTTTTGAGAAGAAGATGTTAACGACGGACGACGGACGACGGACGACGGACGCCAACCCATAGCAATAGGTCACCCGAGTAAATACTCAGGTGACCTAAAAATCATTTGGAATACAGTTATACTTATAACTATTTTTTACTATCTAATATACTGTCTTTTCTTTCAAGTTTGATGTTTGATTCAAATGAGAAATAAATTGATAATAAAGAATGATCAGGTAACTTAGATCTAATGTTTATATGTTCTTGAAGGCCAATTTTACTAGAGATTTCAGTGCAACTTTCAACAGAAATTTTTTTACAACATTTAAAATCTGTTACCGGTACCATGATATAATCTACCACAGATTTAAAGTCATTTTCGACTACTGTCAATTCGACCATTTTAAACACAACAGCTTGTCTCTTTTTAAAAACTCAACAAACACAATACCATGCTGATTTTTGGTTTCATCTAAAATTTCTCTCACAGGAATATTCTTTTTGTCCATAAAATCCTGTAGATTACCTATTCTACTGTTCACATCACCTGCCATAATAGTCATGTCAGACTCATAACTATATAATAACATAACCAAATGGTTAAAGAAACTTGTACTATCCCCTTCCCCACTTTGAATACTCTGGAGGTAAATAGCAAGATATTACAATAAATGTGTACTCAGTTATTTTATTTACAAATTTTAAAAAAATTTAAAAATTGCCAGAATCCCATCATATTCTTTGTCAACAATATTTGTATAAAAGTTCTGCATAATACACTTCTTAACAAACATTCCTACTCCACCATGGCATCGTTTTGCATTGACATGTGAATGGGGCCGGTTATGCCCAATCCACTGGTAACCGAAAACCTCCCCTTCGAGACTCGTTTTTTGGGGTCAAGTGGCTTTCATTAATACAAAAAAATATCTGCATTATAGAGTACTCAATTATTTTTTTCCTTATGACTCCATTTGCATTTTTCAACCCATTTACATTCAAATGACACACTTTAATATCATTTACATGAACATTTTCCACATTATCTTCTATATCATCGAAAAACATCATGCAGAATATCAGGATCATTGTCCTCCACCAACGCTTCAATGATTTCAATATTTGCATTATCATTCCTACTAATATTATTTTCTATATTATTACTAATACTGGATCTGTTTATCACTTTTCTATCATTTACATTTACATTAAGAATATCATTTTCAAGTTTGTCTACAATCATGCTCATATCATCCAAAATAACATCATTACTATCACCTACTAAACATTCTTTGCTTACAATTTTAGTTACTACACAGTCATTCTCCTTTCTATCTTTTACCTTAAGAATATCATTTTCTACAATCACACTCATCTCATCTAAATTAACATCATTACTACCATCTACTAACAATTCATTGTTTTCATTTTCAGTCTCTATAATGCTAACACTAGCTCTATCACACACTTTTGTATCACTAATGTTAGTTTCTCCCACCTTGTCCACAATCTCATGCGTTCCACTGTTCCAGTTTATAGTATAAACATCCTCTGCTTTGGTATCATTACAAACATTATATACAATATTTTGATCACTACAATCATTACAATCACTATATACAATATTATAAATATTATCCACACTACTATTACTACCATTGTCATATCTACTTAAACTATTTGATCATTATCATCAATTTCAATGTTTCCCACACTCAATGTATTTACATCAATTTTAAAGCTTATCACATTATCATTTCTCACATCATCATTAATGCCGTATTTATTAATGCCATAGTCCACTACCTCATGACACCCATAGGGCCCACTGGCCTATCCTTTTACTCCAATTTCTCCATTGTTGGAAGCTTCCTCACCTTGTTTCCCATTTGGGGAAGTATGTGGTTTCAGCTTTATTGCTTCACTATTCTCCATAATACTCTCTCCACTCGGCTGACGTCCTCTCTCCATAGCTCTACTATTATCTCTTATCTCCAGATTTCTCCATGCTGTACCTCCACCTCTTCTGTTTCCATAGTTCTGGCCACCTCGGCCACCTCGACTGAATCCTCGTCCTGCCCCACGACCTCCTCTTGGCCTACTTCTCATCTCCCCAGGTACGTTGGATGTACTGCTAGTATGGTTATCTCCAATTCTGCTAAATGGATCTTCTTGTCTATTTTACCACTGCTTGTCACTACATAATTTTCCCCACCAGGCAATAGGCTCAATATAAGCTTAGTATTCTGCATCATGACAAGTTCTGCATGTGTGTGTGATGTTCTCATAAAAATGTTTTTGAATTGCCCTGATCTGAGAACAGATTTATTCTTCAGTATTTCTATTTTTATTTCTTTACTTGGTAGCTCTACTTTCACTATTCCTGGCCTCTTTTCCCCAAGCTCATCTTTGCCTGTCACTCTTTGCACGTGCCGTGGTTTAACTTTGACCCCAGTAGCTTCAATGATGCTTTGCACCCTCCTACTTAGACTAGGTTCATCCATATCAATCTCATTATCATTTTCGAAATTGATGCCTGTCATGACTATGGTTCTGTCAACCTCAAATAAAGGATTCTCCACTCTGTCCAGTCGCTCCTTTATATATTCCAATGTGTCAGCATTATTATCTAATTTCGCAATCACATAATCAAGCTTCGTTTGTATAGAATCTCCCATCATTTAGAAGGTCTTGACCATAACACTTTAACACAGTTTGTTATTGTAGTCAACGCAGATAGTGATGTAAACAACTCGACAACTCGACAAATCTTTTTTTTTTTTGGGGGGGGGATAATAGATGAAAATCAAATTTTCTTCCACAACAATAATAAAATTCCTAGTTTTTACAATTCCACACGATGATATTCGCTAAAAAGCAATGCATATCACTTGGCAATGTATTAGTCCGTGCTTGTGCTATTTTAAAGAACCTGTTCTATTTTAAATCACTTGAATATGTATAATTTTATCCCGAGATTGTAAATTTGGATTTTATGTTCAGGTCTCAGGTCACCAAAATAATAATGCAAACATCCCTGTATGACGAGGGACATTGTGATCCAACAGAGGCACTTTTTCTATGATCACCTCTTTGAAACTGTAGATTTCTTTAACTTCTTACAATGGGGTGAATGGACCTTGCTAAGTAATTTATTAGCCGTGTCTTGGAATTATTCTGTTATTCTAAATATCTGGTGTTAATTGTAGAGCCAATCATTCTCTTAATGAATTAAAGTCCCATAGTTGGAGGAGCATTATCTGGCTACAGGAATGATAGCATGACTAGAAAACTGTGTGATTAATTACTTTTTACACATGACTGTGAAGCAACAAAATTTAAAAGCTCGCCGGCATCCAATATTAGATTCCAAAGATAAAGGATATTTTGTAAAATATGGGAAGCTATTCAATTTATGTTTTGATAACATGAGAGGGCTACAGATGTGACTTAGTTCATTGAAGACAACTGAAAACATATAAAATTCATGAGATTTATTCTTGTCATCTAGTAAAAAAGCAATAGAATGCAATATAACTTGAACAAAACGAACAACAAAATGTACCATCTTGACCTCTCCACTTTCAATGACTCAGATAACAGTGACAAAAAATTATTAGTGATATTTCAAGACGAGAATACTTGGCTAACACCCTAGAGCAACAGAATACGACCCACTTGTCCACCAAAACATATGCTAGCCAAACTTGACTGAAATTTCGAATTAGTCCAAATAGAACTATGGATTAAATTTTCTTATACATAAAAATTGGTGGATTTTTACCACCTAGGTTGAGAATTAGCAATGAGTTCTAAACAACTCTACATAAATTCATATTCTGCAGTTTCTTCCCTTGTAGGGCAATTTATGTTAACCACAAAATATTATAGACACACAGGGCCGTTTCTTACTGAGTTTCCCCACAAAAGTATATGCATTCTAGGATGATTGCTTTTAACAATGGTCTGACAGAACTTTACAGAATCATAGCTGGAAATCATGATTACATCACAAGCACCCTAGGTGGCAATTGACTTGCATTACCTTACATCAAAACAGAAGTTTTCAATACACAACTCTAGATGATTCTAATTTCTAGGCCAGCTCCCGGTGCACCTATTGAGAATCACTAGTCTAGCCGCTTAACTCGCAAAAAATTTGTCTGCACAAGCTCCTACTCCCCAACTGGCCGGAAATTTATAAAACCCTACACTAGGGGGCCAAAATGAATGATTACGCTTGGAAAGTGAACCCCCTTTGTCAGTAGATCATTGTTAAGAGAAGATGTTATCTCTGTTTTACATATGACAGAATTTAATCTTGGTCTGTCAACTAAACTGTCATGGCCGCCAAGCATCAAACCGGCCGGTTTTGCTAGGCAATTTTAATTTACCCAATGCAGACCGGCAGTGGGGAAGTGGGCCCCAAAGGCCCCCTCGTCGGGTGCCTTGATACCTTATTGGATACTTAAAATAGCATCTGGGGAATAGTCCGTGAGCCACATTCTCTTATAGTTACTTTGGTGGAAGTGGGCGTGGCATCATGAAATAACGCTCTAATCTGAAAATATTTCCAGGACTTGCTTTGAGTGAACTCTACATTATAGGCTGTTGTTGAATGTCGAGTCTCCAGTTGTTGTATGTGCTAGTGTGCATTTGGGCCACATTATTTATACCATTGTTTTGCTGACCTGTGTGTTTGCTGGATCAGCAGAAACAATCTAATAATAGCCATTATCGCATCTTTTGGTGAGGCAATGTGCAGAATTAGCCATTACAACATAACTTATGACGTTCTGGGGATATTTCCACTTGCTATGTCCATGGGGAAATGCCTGCAGGGGAATACCTGCTGACATTGTGTCATGAGGCAAGACAATTATGTGGTCGTGACTCATGACAACCCTCCTCTTTTGAGGGTGATAACATCACCGTAAAAAAAAAAACGCTGGTCATCGCGGCCACACTCACACAACCTGTGTCCTTGTCCCCCCATACTTATATTTTGCAGCCAACGGTATCTTTACACATATACTAAAAAAAAATCAAACGATAAATCACAGCACTTTAATGTTTTGTACGAATCCAAAGTTCCTTATCTGCATGTGTAGTATTTGGCCTTAAGTGACTTCCTCCTTAAGTGTTCTTTCTCTTAAGTGCTGTGAAATGTACATTTTTCCTTATACTAAAATAGATACTGTGGCCTCATTAATACTAGTAAACTTAATAAATTGGACACAATCTACCAAAATCATATACATGCAAACTATGAAATGGGTCTTTTTATATATGTACATGTATATTACTAACACTCTGTGATTACTAAAAAAACAAACCCCTAAACCTATGATACATATATATTATGTATACATAAGCAGTTTTAAGGCCCAAACCCCTCATATGATACACCACGCCGTATCCCGGGTTACTGATACCCCGGCCCGTGAAAATAATAAAAATTTCATTTTGAGCTAATAAATTATTTTTTTCAACATCAATACCCGGCATAGCGTGATGACTGGTAGGCTGCTGTGGTATCAAATTTTGTTAATATTCATAAGTAAAATGTTTAAGTTTTGTCACAATAAAAACATCTTATCTATTCGTCAATTAACACAGATTGCTTTGGGTAAGATTTATTTCCATAAATGATGTTTGCAGGTGAATACCATTACACAGAATGAATCAAATATATAATATACAGACAGCATAATATTAATCTCGTCTGACACATTCAGACATATTAAATATACATGCAGATTACAGGTCACTACTATTCACTATAGATTATTAAACCAATATGTAAACATTAATACATAAACATCACCGTTACCTCTTTTCTCTTTATACAATTCTCTTTATACAATTCTATACAATAATATATCGATCACACAAATACAAAAAATAATAACATGTTCAAACTCTATTCCATATATCACCTCTTCTCCTTTACAAACAATAATGCAACCGTTAGTACAACCCGGTATACAACATGACAATATTTGAACATAACTACGGTGACAAATCATAATCTGCCAGATACTGAGGTCTTCGCCTCTCTCTTTAAAGGGTAGCGTCTAATTGTTGGCGAATCCACCTTTTTCAGTGTTATCTACGTCTACTATTTCTGCTGGAATACTACAACCGTCATCATTATCACTATCACTCTCAGTGTTACTCGTTTCTGCCACAACAGGCACAACATATAGGTCTGAAAGGGGCACTTCATAAACACGCGTTCTCAACTGGTTACCAGTAAACTTCCGTATACTAGCTTTTGAACCGACAACGTTTAGAACTATATATTTGGACCTTGCATGTGACTTGTTCCTCTCTGAACACAAAAAAACAATATCTCCCTTTTTTACCACTGGCACATA